>JACXGK010001210.1:29879-75121 GCA_016801125.1 Novumbra hubbsi | reverse complement strand
GACAGCTGTTCGCTTCCCAGGACCCTTGGCACCGGTGGTGCGACGAGCAGGCGCTTTCCCACGGGCTGCCTGTTTACCAGGCCCCAACCCGGGATGCCTGGCTAGCCTGCTCCCTTCCCAGGGAGACAGGCGGGAGCCCGCGGTCAGCGCAGACAGGGACGAATACTGAGACTGTCTGGATCTCCAATCAGATACCAGCGGCGGAACCATATGCAGACATTTTAGTATAAAGAAAAGGTGAGTTTAATCCATAAACAGACAGAGACAAACTAACACGAACTGTACACATAAAATGAAAGGACTAACTAACATAAAACGATATACAAATAACGTGTAGAGTATCCACTGAAATGGGAGTTTAAACAGAGACAAACAGTGAGCTGTTGCGACAAGCAACAAACAATAAACCACCCCGGGTGTGGTTGTAAAACTAACCTAAGTAGGCTCCCCAATCAGAGTCAACTGAATGCAGCTGCTCTGACTGGGGAGCCCACAATCGCATGGAGATGGCTAGAGGCCTCTCCATGTGCCATGCCCTGAATGGGAGCCCCAAAGCATAGAGATGGCTAGGGGCCCGCATCCAGGACATGACACACCTTGTCCTTTTATTCTTCTCCATTTGTTCTTGTCCATTTACATCCTGACCCAAAGGCCTCTCTGCCTTGGTCCTGATGTTCAAAAACAGTCCTTTTAGTCTTCCATAGCGAGGCACTCTGTGCCCCAGATCTGTTGAGGGTCCGGCCTTCCGCCATCTCTCTGAAACATTGTTCATGTGCCTTGAATCGGGTTCTGGAACCCAGAAGGTGCCGAAGGGAAAGGTTCTGGAGGTTTCACTTCATCAAGTTGGTCCAAATCGTCCCCATGCCCTGAGTTAGAGGTTTGCAAGACCATCCTTATGGGGGAAAAGAGAAGACAAAAACATTGCCTCAGTTGACATGTTCACCTTAGCCTTAATATTTAGTCACACTACAAGTAAAATGCAACCATTACGAATGATGGGATCACTCCTCAAATGTCAGAGAAATAAATAAATGGTTTCCAGATGAAAGTATCACTACTGATCACTAAACATGACTCAGGTGTATGTGTGTTCTGCTGTGTGTGGCTCTCGTTGTCTAGGAGTGGGCCATCTGGCAACCTTGAGTGCGATGTTTTGGCTGGTTCTGCTCCTCTCGATCTTGGGCTCACAATCAGTATCAGTATGTGCGTGCGTGTTTAAGCTCTGTGTCAGATAGCGTGTTTTACTGAGCACAGTGTCCTCGCCTCAATCTCGGGGCCTTGAACCTATAATGCCTACTTCATCCGTATAATATAAAACTTACCCATAACTAAAATATCATTACTTATTTCACACTGTCAACAGTACAACAGTACAATATTAAGCTAAACCATCAATGAAGAAACATTTCATATTTCATGATATGCAAGTGTTTTTGGTTTTGTCCCAAAAGGGAAAAATGTTTGTTACCGGTGGAACCTAGAAATATTAACAATTCAATAAACGGCAAATAAAAGCATACACATATCTAGGCATGTCATGATAATTACATTTTAGTTGACGATAGTTGTTGCACAAATAATTGCGAGCAACCATTTAATTGTCTGCATTGTTAATGTTATGCCACTATTATAGTTTAAGCCTAATAATTCTGTAAAGATACACATGGTGGATCCGGAGAATAATCTTAGTGGTGTTTCCGCTTTTGAGCACCACATTTGTATTTGTCCTCCAAATTAATGGGCTCACCTCTTTCAATTTGGCTTAAAACCCAAATGTGCCAGAGCGGTGCAGTTGTGTTCGACTTTGGTACTGCCACTGTTGTTAATGATGTTCACAACACAACTGCAAAGCAATGACAATAAAATTTTCCGGCACATTATGATGTTTCATCTCTCGCCTCTGCTGCAAATATTATAGCTTAGTTATTTAAAACAGCCTTCTTTATGGAGCAAAACTTGTAATATGCAATGGGACAACATTTATATCCATATATTTTAATGTGGAATATCTAATTAGGAATTATGGTTAAAAATCACAATAATCTAAAATACTTACAATGTTAGTACAGATATTTTACACACGTTTCTTCATTTCTTTCAGCGTTGATGCAACAGATATGCGACTGAAACACATTTGTTGCAAAAATAAAATGACTGTGAATGGCAAAACAATTTCGAACTAGGTTTAAACAAATTCAGTTTCAGTAAATTATCTGTGCCTATACCTTTCTAAAGAGCTGTCTAACGCTCTTCTGCCCCATGTGCTAGACATCCTTTGCATTGTATTTGTTGAGACGTTTAATTGGCCTAAAAAAAACGATTCAGATTGGAAATATTGGATCTGCATTTGGGCCTTGGGTTTCTGACACAAATATGCAAAAAAATCACATATTCAAATATCCAAAAGCCATACACATGTCTGTGTAAGATCCCATACTTTGCGATACATATCAGAGCAGACACCAAGCCATGAAGTCCAAGGAACTCTCTGTATCTGTACCTCAGAGAATGAATGTTGAATGTTCCCAGGAGCTCAGAGGGGCAACATCATTGTGAAATGGAAGACATTTGAAACCACCTAGATACAAATAGAGCTGGACATCTGGCAAAACTGATTAACTGGTGTTGTGGAAAGGCGTGTAGAAAAAACATTCTACTTACCAATGAGTGCACATGTATTACTTGCTGAGAGGGAGGACCACACCCCTTTGCATATCAATCAATATCCATTGTTCCATGTCCTTTAAAGACAGCTTGGCTACTATTACAAGCAAAATTAAACATAAATATGAACCATGAGTAACAATTGCATAAAGTGTGGCGCACGTCCTGGGTTGAACCTGGTGGCCTCTAACGGAATGCCCCCCGTGCCGGAATATTGGGGACCTGTTAAGTGGAAACCGGGAGAGAAAAGGAACACGGTCGATCCCAGGAGGGGGTGCACAGAAGGTACGAGAGGAATGCGGGCGGTTCCACTTCCTGAACGGTAACCTTGGGGTTGGCATTGCAAAAAATTCTGGGAACTGCAGATTTCACTGCATCGCTCATTTCTAGTCATTAAACAAACATTTTTGCTCAAAAGTTTGCATACTTTTGGAAAATGGGCAATATATGTACCATTAATAAAGAAAACAGGCAGTGGGCAGGTAAAACACATTTCTTTTATTTCTCATGGGATTCATATCCAACTATAGGTCATAACAGAATGGCACAATCATAAAACAAATCATGGCAACAAAGATTTTTTTTTAATTACCCCGGTTCAAAAGTCTGCATACCCTTTCTTCTTAATACTGCATATTTCCCCCTTTAGAATCAATGACTGCATGCAGTCTTTTGTAATAGTTGTATAATGGGCATAGCTGCCCATTTGTCTTGGTAAAATGCCTCCAGGTCATGCAATGTCTTTGGTTGTCTTGCATGAACCGCACGTTTGAGCTCTCCCCAGAGTTGCTCAATGATATTAAGGTCATGAGACTGATGGCCACTCCAGAACCTTCACCTTTTTCTGCTGTAACCACTGGAGGATCAACTTGGCCTTGTGCTTATGGTCATTGCTGTGCTGCGCCATGCGCCATGCGTAGCTTTTGTGCAAAGAATGCAAATGTACTGCCAGATAACATGCTGCATTTATCTTGCCTTTTATTTTCACCAGATTCCCTGTGTCTTTAGCGCTCACACACCCCCAAAAAATCTATGAGCCACCACCATGCTTCACAGTGGGGATGGTATTCTTTTCACTATAGGCCTTGTTGACCCCTCTCGAAACATAATTCTTATGCTGCAGACATTGTTCTGTACCCTTCCCCAGATCTGTGCCTCGATATAATCCTTTCTCTGAGGTCTACAGACAATTCCTTGGACTCCATGGCTTGATTTGTGCCTTGACATGCACTGCCAACTGTGGGACCTTAATATAGACAGGTGTGTGCACGTCCAATCAACTGAATTTACCAATGTGGACTCCAATCAAGTAGTAGAAACATCTCAAGGATGATCAGTGGAAACTTTTAAAATTTAAACTTTTGCTTTTAAAATCTGAAAACAAATAGTTGTATGGTCATATTCCAAAACGGTGGTAATGGTGTTACCCTCGACCATGACCTCTCTTTTGATGAACACATAAAATATATTTCAAGAGCCGCTTTTTTATCTTTGTAACATTGCTAAAAAACTTTCTATAAAAAACTGATGCAGAAAAACTAAACCATGCTTTTGTTACTTCCAGATTAGATTATTGCAATGCTCTAATCTCTGGTTACCCTGATAAATCAATAAATAAATTCAGTTAGTGTTGAACACGGCTGCTCAAATTTTAACAAAAACATTTGAGCACATTACTCCAGTACTAGAGTCTCTACACTGGCTGCCTGTTATGGCTAGGGCTGTTTTTAAGGTTTTACTGTTGACCTATAAAGTAATACATGGACATGCTCCTACACAACTCTCTGAAATTATACAGCCATACATACCTACACGTAACCTAAGATCACAAGATACAGGCCTTCTCATTGTACCCAGAATTTCTAAACAAGCAGCCAGAGGCAGGGCTTTCTCACATAGAACTCCGCTACTGTGGAATAATCTGCCAATTAGGGTTAGAAATGCAGACTCTGTGCCAACTTTCAAGTGTCTTCTAAAGACGTTCAGCATGGTCTATGACTATTGTAGCCTGGCCCGGAGGTGTGAAGGTGACCGGAAAAGGCTTAATACTGTCCACCCCTGCTGTCTTGCCAGGTGGGCTCTCAAATGCCCCTTGAGGGCAGAGTCACTGGCTTGCTGTAGTCTCTCCTGTTCTCCCCTAGAGCAATTGAAATTCACTCTGCAGGCAATACTTGGCCCTCATTTAGGGTGGTTGCGGTTGGTTGATGTCCCTTTGGCTGATGCCTGGCAATTTGGGTGGAATGATTACTTGCCTGTTGGGCCCTGCGGCCTCCCCCGGATAGGGCCTCAGTGTCACTGGACCTCCCTGTCTCAGACACAACGTTTTTATGCTGCTATATAAGTCTCTAAGAAACGCACTCTAAGGCATGCACTGTAACTTTCCGTGTCTCTTTTTGCGTTTCACCATAGAAGGACATGAGGTCTCGACTTACACCTGTGGAGTGACAGGCTCGGAAAACTTTGTCCCCAGCCCTTCTGGTTGTGCTGCAGAACAGGCCAATGATTGACGATTCCAGCTGCCCCTCTGCTGACCCCCCTGTCCAAAACAGATCTAGACAATCCTGACAATTCCAGCTGCCACCCTGCTGACCCCCTAATCAACCACCCTGCACTGTCTTTGTCCTGCAAATCTGGTAATGTTTCTGACCTAAATTAGGCTTTACAGACTCTGGACATAGCCCATGTGAATGTATTAATTATTAATAGTATTCTTAAAACATCACCCAGCACAGCCAGAAGAGGTCTGGTTACCCCTTTGAGCATGGTTCCTCTCTAGGTTTCTTCCTACAATCCGGCTCCCATAGGGAGTTTTTCCTGGCCACCGGGCTCCAACCCTGTTATTGCGTGCTTAACACTAGAAGCGCCAGAGCGGGCAAATTGTACCCAGTGAATAGGAAAAAAATTATATCTATGCTCTCGATCAAATTCCAGGACCCTGCTTCTTTTGACTTTTCCTAAATATGTGTGTTTTATCACCCAGTATTTTTTAATTGTCAAAATCACACAGAGAAAAGTTCTTGTAAGGCTATTTCATTCCTGTTCAATGTTAAATTGCGCGTTCAGCCATTTTTAATCCTGCATTCCATGATTGCAATTCTCTTTTCTATCAGCAGATGTCGCAAGGGCTCCCGTATACGAGTCTTCTGTTATTTAGAAAAAATAAATCTGTACCACACGCATACGCAAAATGGGAAGGCGTAAAAGCACATTTTAAGCTGCAGCAGACAGAGGGAGTTGAACCATAAACCCTAAATTTACAATTGGTACACTCTAACCACTACCCCACCAGCGAAGTTAATAATTTAACTATTTCGGAATGTTTGGTATTTTTCTACTTGAAAATATACATGACGGAGTGACCCTAATAATAAAACCTACAATTACAATAGGATTACTCCTGACGGAATAACCCTAATAATATTACGTATGAAAATATTAAAAGTCCACTGAGTAGTCTGAAGTGTTTGATTGACACAGACATCTGCACATACGTTAAAAAAATACACGGAAGCGGGAGATGAGCGAAATTATGCAGGAAAGTTCAAATTGACAGATGCCCAACTAAAAGCATTCGTGGATCTTATTTATTTGAGAGGTGCTACTGGCGGTAAAAACATGAAACTCAATGATTATTAGTCGACCGAAATGAAAATTAAAACATTTTAGATATCTGCGCTTTGATGACAGGACCACAAGGACTGCCCGTCTTGTGAATGCCACATTTGTGATGATATCGGAGGTATTCGATATGTTTGTGCAAAACAGTGCAGTGAGAACATAACTGTATTATATGAACAAGGCGCAGTGACGCTTTACACAATACATGGTGTGGAATATTTTAGTAAAGAATGTGTGCAATTAGAAACAAACCGTGCTGGTAGGGCGTATACTCTGAAATAGTCAGCCGGGGGTTACCATAAGTCAAAAGGTTAGAGGCAAGGAAATAAAATGTATAGGAAGACAGGTTTATGGCCTTTTAGCTGGACCCACAGATGCGGACAATGAAGAGGCTATGTAACACGAGCTAGCCGAGGTCAGACTTACTGGCGCCAGCCTACCCCTTCAACTGTCTTCTTTGTCGGCCTCCGAGATCACGAGATGGGGTCGGCAGGATGGGACACGCCCACCCAGGAAGCACGCTCAGCAATTTCTATACAATGACTGGGTGGGGAATGGGCTACATAAACTGTGTCCGATGTGAATGGACTTCAGATCTTCTTGGCTGTATTATTGGGAACGATCTCCAGATATATCTGTAATAAAGGCGTTTACTTTGGAAATAGTTGACCGTGTGGACATTCTCTGATTCAGGACTCGGGGGAAGTATTTTAAGTCCTACAATGGCCAATAATCCGGACACATTTGGCATTAAATTCTTAATAGCCGCAACAAAATACATGTTGAATGCACAACGCAATTTATGGAGAAATGAAAGTAGAGGACAATATTGTTATGCGACTGCAAAAAGGAGATGTAAAGTCAGCGTTCAATGTTCTTGTGAGCTCTGCCAGACGTGTTAGCGACTTGACTTAAAACCAAATCTATTTATTCGCGAGACAAGCTCCTTGACATTCAGTTGCCAAATATGTTATATTATGCATTGTATTCTCAGCAACTTTTGTTCCCTGTTTTTAGGTTTGTTTCCATTGCAGTGAGAACATAATTGTAAATTAACACACAACAGATGGCCAATAAACCGGACACATTTGGCATTAAATTCTGGGTAGCCGCAAACAAAATATATGTTGAACGCACAACCCTATTTATGGAAAGATGAAAGCAGGCCGGCTGGTCAGCGGTTAGCGGACAATATTGTTATGCGTTTGCGAAAATGTAAAGTCAGCGTTCAATGTTCAGGGAACCAAACTTGTGAGCTCCTTGTCCTGCCTATTGTGTAGTAGGGAGATGATTGAAAATGAAGGTTAAGCTATTATGTAAAACGCATACTATAGATTTTATAATGCGTTATTTACTCTGCCACTTTTTAGTGTAAAACATAATAATTATAATAATACATAAAGCTGCAAGCAGTAATTTGGGTTACTCCAAAAACTGGAGACAATTGGAAAATTGCGGAAGCGTAAAAGCAAATTTAAAGTTGTTGCAGACAGGAGGAATCGAACCATGAATCCTGGGCTTATAATCAGCACACTCTAACCACTTTGGTATTTACCTAATTGAAAATATACATGAAAGAGGGTTATAATTATGTTCTTACTTTGTTCTTTTAAATGTCACTTGTTTCATTTAGTGATATTTGGGTTTTGTGAGCAGGTCGATTTATTGTGAAATTTAAAACATAACACGGACATTGGCTATAGATCGACAGTAAGATAAAGGCGCAAGACAATCTCCTTGACATCATGTTGAAACCAAATGTTTCCCCGGGTTGCGAATCAGAGAATGTCCACGCCGTCAAGTCTTCCCAAATCATACACCTTTATTACAAATGCATTCGGAGATCTGTCTCGCAGGACAGCCAAGAAGATCTGAATGTCCGTTCACATGGACACAGGTTAAATAGCCTCACACACAATCGATGCATAGTAGTTGCTGCGCGTGCTTCCTGGGTGGGTGTGTCTCGTGTTGCAGCCCCCATCCCTGGGGTGAACCATCTGGTGACCTTTTCTGAGGTAGATTAGAATGGTGTTGTTGTGTCCGGCGCCAAGAAGTCTACAGGACCCCTCTGGCCTGTCTCCCCTCCTCTCCTTCCTGGGTCACTTTATCAGTCCCATGTGTGGGGGTCAAGCTAGAAGTTAATTTATAGGTTTCCATGTACACAGTGTCCTTTGTCTTATTCTCCTAACTTCCTGACCCCCCCCCCCCTTATGGAATGTCCCAAGTAACCTATTAACCCTCCAGCCTTACTCCTTAGGAGTCTACTCCCCCAAGACATGATTCCAGTCCAACACCTAATATCTTTAATAAGGAATTCCACAAATCCCCCTTTTGATCTCGTCTCCGAGATCAACCCAGTTGTCCTCCTCCACCGGGGGATTCAAAGCCACTAAAGGCATCATTATGTATGGGTCAGTGCCATCTCGCTTCTCCACAGCCGTGGTGATCAAGCGAATAATTAAAGCACGAAAGCAGGGAATACAGCAACACCCACAGGTGACAAAAATTGCTCCAAAGGTTGCGATGGACAGAAAGAGTGACATTATAAACCCTTTCCACTGCCCAAACATTGAATTAAACCAGCCTTACAAAGGATTGCCCACCCCTGAGTGCTCGTGCATCTGTTTGGACAGAGTCCGCAGCCCATCAAGAGCTTTGGTGACAGACCCATCCGGGGCGGTATTGTTAGGGATGAACGTACAACATATGTCACCGAACATGGAACAAACCCCTCCCTACTCGGCCAACAGCATATCCAGGGCCATCCGGTTTTGCACCGCCATCAGTGATGTGGGCCCCAGCTGTTCCGAGAGGCCTTCAATTGCATCCCTTGTCAAATTGGAGAGACGCAGAACATTATAATGTACATAGTTTATAAGTCAACATTCTTATTGGGGGTTACCGGGAATAGCGCAGCGAGGATCGGAATGTTTTCAAACCCGGCCGCGATTTGATCGGCCAACTTGTACTAGTTCGGGACTCCCCTGGGGACGCCGATGGCATCTATATTGGTGGGGGACCCCAGGGACAGATCGAAGAGAGAGGCCCTACGCCTCCCGCGCAACACATGCCGCCTCCTGTGTTGTGTCAGCGGGGCCGAGACCCCGCCAGGAATACGAGAAACTAATAAATTATTACCACACAGATAGTACAACCCCGCCCGAGCCCACCGCCCAAATGATCCGCCCTTGGTGTGGGTGGTTTTACACCATGTGCTTGGGATGGGCCCATATGAAACAATAATGGGGCTTTACACGGGTGACGTTAAAACAATGGAAACCGTACTTAGGGCGGAACGGGGTGAACGGGCCACGGCTGGTGGAATTGTGAACTGGGGGAAAGAGCGCCGCTAAAGTGAAGCAGTTGGGTGGCAACGCCATTTCCGTCAGGGCTAGCATACATTCGAAACCCCACTGGTCCCCTGGATACAGGGGTGCGGGTTCTGTAAATAACTGGGGTCTGGCTGCGGCACACGCCACGCAGCCCCCTATGTGTTGCTCTTTTGCATTATTAGCCAACCAATCAAGCCAGATGTTAGAGTCTGCACCGCACCCTGTGGCGCGCAATATAATTGTAAGAGGGGTCATGCGTGAGTAGTCGGTAATGACCACGGTACCGTTTGTGGGCTGGATCAGCTGGATGGTGCTGGCGGCGGTATACCTCACCACCACCATCCCCATAGCATCTTTCCCTGGCTGATCAATCCCGATAATGAACGCCAAAGTGTGTGGGGGACATAGATATCTTTTGGACTCGCCCACTACCCCCTTTGTTACAGGAGGTCTCGCCGACCCGCCGATGGACAGCGTGATGGGATTTCCTGTTGCACTGTAATCACGTTGTAATGTAATTTTTTCCCACCCTGGCTTTCTTGGCTCGGGTCTCCAGGTGCCGGTGTAGTCGAACACATCCTCCCACCCTGGGCACCACCCTCCCTCGGGCCTCCCCCCTGTACACATAGCTTGTGCTGTATAGGACATACAAGCATATACATCATATCTTCTGTATGAATCGTCAGCCCCCTCACAGTTTAGCACTTCACATAGGTCAAAAGAGAAAGATGTGGTGGAGTTAGTGGGGTAATACAACTGGATTTGGCCGAGGCTCTTATCTCGGCTTGGGCAGACGACCTCCTCTCCGCTACTGCTGAGCAGAAGGGTCAGGAGACTCCACAGGTGTGTCCACTTCATCCTGGTCCAGCGTCGGTTGAGTCTGGTCATTCAGAATGGCCCCCAGGGACCTCTCGGGTGGCACTGCAGCTGTGCACTGGGACCAGTGATACCACGTCTCGCCTTTTCCTTGTAGTCGCAACGCGTGAGACGTCCGTTCCACCACCTTATATGGGCCGGTCCACCGTGGTTTGCTCCACTTCCGCTTGATCACCTTCAGCAGCACCCAAGGAGTATCAGGAACGGTTGCTGGAGTCTCACCCGCCCTCCGTTCTCCCACCTGTTGGGCAAAACCTGTAACGAGAGCTCGTAAATCATTAAATTGGGCCTTACTACATCCTGACAATCTCTCAGCGCCCAGGGACAAGCCAGCCCCCGGGCCAGGGAACTGTCTCCCTGTCAGTAGTTCGTAGGGGGTGAAACCCGTGGCCTGGTTCACTGATGCTCGTACTGACATGAGGGCTACGGGGAGTGCGTCAACCCAATTTAACCCAGTTGTAGCCTGAATTTTTGCCAATTTGCTTTTTATGTTGCGGTTCATTCGTTCCACCCGTCCCTGTGACTGAGAGTGGTAGACGGTACCAAATGAATGATACAGGCCCAACATGGCCTCTACTTGCTGAAGGTGTTTGTTTTTAAAATGGGAACAGTTTTTTGGGAAACCAGATTTCACTCTCTCAGGGAACCCGTGCCAGGGGATGTAATGGTTGATCAGACACTTCACCACAGTAGAGCTGTCCTCCCTCCGGGCAGGCCACGCCTCGGGCCACCCTGTGAATGTATCCACACACATAAGAACGTACTTAAAACCCCTCACTCGTTCCCCCATGTCTGTGTAATCGATTGTGATCTCGTGTCCGGGCCGACACGACATGATGTATGGTGGGGCGCACATTGTGATGTGTACATACCGAACAGTGGTCAACAAAGTCTTTTACCATGGCTTTCAGAAACGGGTGCCACCAGTGACAGAGATTTCTCAGTGTCTGCGCTGGTCTGACGTGACCCGGGCCATGGGCCTCCAGGATCGACGTCCGTCTTAGTCTGGGTGGTAGGGCCAGACGACCGTCTGGTCCCCTCCAGAGCCCCTCAACATGGGTGGCACCTCTCTCCAACCACACCGACTTTTCCTGTGGGGAGGCTGCCTCTTGAGAAAACTGAACATGCTCTTTAGACAACGGACCCGTCAATTCGGGCAATGATCGTACCACTAGTGCCTGTCCAACCACATACCCCGCCGCCATTTTTGCCGCCTGATCTGCTGCGTCATTTCCCCTGGCCACCATGGTGCCTGACACATCGTGTCCCTTACATTTCAACACTGCCACCTTTTGTGGCTTCATAATTGCCACCGCCCATGCCCTCATCTCTGGCTCATGTTTTATAGGTTGATTCCCTGCTGTACCCTGCCCATTCCCACTGCGGTATCTCAACATGTATTGCTCCCACTGTGTATGCTGAGTCGTGTATATGTTCACCACTTTCCCTTCTGCCTTTTCTAGCGCGGTTAACACTGCAACTACCTCTGCCCTCTGTGCCGACAGGTGTCCTACCAGCGCATCGGCTGCCACTGTAACGAATTGAGATCCTTCCCTTCTTACCACTGCAAACCCTGCCTTCAGTTCCCCCGTTGACTCCTCCCTGAAACAGCAGCCATCTGTGAACCAGTCTTCCCCTTCCGCTATAGGCTCGTTTTCTATGTCTGGCCGAAGTTTGCTTTCTATCTGAAAGATCAGTTCGCACTGGTGTGGCTCTTCGCCCCCCATCCTGTCTGCCTTGTTGATCCCTTCGTGTGTGTATGTTATGTGTGGTGCGGTAAGTATTTTTGACAGTCGCTGTTGTTTGAGGGAAGTCATGGTGAACGTTTGTGAATTCACATACGCCACTGTGCTGTGTGTCGTCAGTACCTGTAACGGGTGCCCCATTACTAGATGCTCTGTTTTCTGGATGATTTTTGCCACTCCTGCCGCGTGTTGAGGACACCCTGGGTGTCGTTTCTCTGCCTTGTCCATTGCTATGCTCGTGTACGTAAGTACCTGCCTAGCTCCCCCTTTTTTCTGAAACAGAACCCCATTAACAGTGCCTTCTGTTTCAGAAACATCCAGATAAAACGACAGTGTATAGTCAGGTGTGGCCAATTGTGCAGCGAGAGCCAGCGCTTGTTTCAGGGCAATAAAGGCCCGTTCTGCCTCACAATTCCAACGCAGCTGTCCCTTTAGATTGCGCTGACCCTCTGCCGCCACTAGTGACCGTAAATGGAACGTAAGGCCTGCGTAGTTGGGGATGAAAGTACGACTATACCCTGGTAACCCTAAGAATGAGAGCATCTGTTGGACCGTGGCTGGTAGGGGGTGATTGACTATGGAGGAACGATGTGCTGCTGACATCCCCGCCCCCTTTTGAGATAGGGTGCGGCCCAGAAAGGCCATCTCTGTTCGAGCCAATTGTAACTTGTTCTTGCTTACCTTAAACCCAGCGTCCGCTATTAAACAGACCAAGAGACAATGAGAACACCTTTTACCATGGGGCCTAGATCCTTAGCCTGATGCTCCGGATGCACATGGGGCACCGCCTCAGCTGACATGCAATACCACTCCCCCTGGTCCACCGTGAGCAGCACACCCGCCGCTACGCCCTCAGGTCCCACCCACAGATAGTCACACTCAATGATCCACTGATGCCCCTGTAACAAATGAGAATGAGTAGGTCAGTTTGATGAGTAGGTCCCTTCCTAGTAAGTTCACGGGGACTTGAGAAGAGGAAACAAAGGCATGTAACAAAGTTTGGTGTCCGAGCGCCACCGGGAGAGGTTTAGTGAATGGCAGTTCTTGACTTACCCCGGAGAACCCGACCAGGCCGACCGTGCGTGTTGACATCAATTGCTCGCTTACCGGAGTGTTGAGAGTGGAAAATGTAACTCCAGTGTCTACCAGGAATGGCAGCTTCTGGTGGTTTACGGTCAAAGCCAATGATGGGTCAGCCTGGGTGCTCGGGGCCGGTTCTCCTGGGGTGTGTCACTGTTGGTGCTCTCCTCCCCAGTTCCAGGGCTCTTCGGACATGGGATACTGCCCCCCGTGGGGACCGGATTTGGTGTTAGGGGGAGAGGGGCCCGGTGGGTACTGCGGCGGCTGGTAGCCTGACCCCTGCTGGTGGAACGGTGGGCTGCGGTATCCGCCTCTCGGGGGTCCCCCTCTCCCTCGTCTGGGTGGTTGGTAGGTTTGGTTGGGGCACTCCCTGGACCAGTGTCCTGTTTGACCACAAGAGAAACAACCCCCATACCCTGGGTGGTTCAAGACCCCCCTACCTCGATAGTCCCCGCGACCCCCGTTGTACCCGCCTCGCTTACCATAGGGCCACCTGTGGTCTGAGTCCAGCTGATCCCATGGTGGGGGAACCTCTGGGCCCGGCGGAGCGGTCGCTACTAATTGTTTAACTGACTCTAACTTTTTCTTTTCGGTGGCCTCCTGTCTAGCCTTCCCCAGTTGTAATCTTAAAAGCTGGGCTCGTACTGTCTTTAACTCTGCATCCTTCTCTTTGTTCTCATCTATGACCCGCTGTAGATGGTGTACCACGTGACGCTCCCACACAGTTAAATCAGCCCCGGGCAGATCAGGGTTGGCAGATCAGGTTCCCTGACTTCAGTAGGGACTCCCTCTTAGACTGCCCTCCTAAACCACTCTCTCTGGGATCCATCTTTACCTGGGTGGCACCCGGTATGACGGGTCCACTTTTCTTTAGCTCTGGCTAGATAGTCCCACGGGGCCTCCCCCTCCTCCCAATCTATTTTTGGTGCAGCAGCTTGATTAGGCACAGGAAACTGATCTCTCATGGCGGCTGCAACGCTCCCTACTACTCTAACAAACGGGACCTCATCCGGAACTTTAGCAGTCTTAGCTCCAGCCTCTATGTCAGCCAACTCATGCTGTTTCATTGCGCGGGCGGCTACTGCCCTCCAATCACCCACTGCCAGTTCACGTCCAGCTGTTAATTTATCTAAGTGCTCAAGCCACATCCCCCCCTTCTCTAATCGGGGGCATCTTATCCACTATCCCTTGTATATCCCCAAACTGGCATGGCTTGTACTTCACCCCCCCTTTTCCCATAATTAACGGCATTTGCATTGCGTATGGCAGACTCCCCGCCCCTTCCCTTTTAGCTCTTCCTCTATTGACCGTGCCCTCCCTGGTGCGTTTTTCTGTAGACTCCATTACTGCAGTTTTAAGTTGTTCTGCTAAATTGTGTCTATGTGTTGCTATGTCAGCGTCGTGTCTTACGTCATTGTCTAGGACTATACTACCGTCATCGTCTGCCCATTCGTCATCTTCCTGGTCTACCTCCCATACTTCTCCTATGTTTTCCTCATCCGAGTCGACTAACACCCCTGTTAGATTCCCCGTAATGCGAACTCCCCTAGTCCCACATACTCTTCTCTTTTCGCAGAGGGGAGGCACCGGTGTGGGATATTTTAGTTAATATTAGTTATGTGTGGTGTGCTGTTAGAAACGAACAGGGCCAGTGAAGCTGAACTTAGAGAGAGCAAGCCAGGCTGGGGTGATAAAATGTTAATTAGTACATTCCAGAGTAGGGCCATGAGTCAAGAGATCAAGGGGGGAATAGGGGGACCTGGTTTATTGTCTGTTGGCTTATCACACTGACCCTGATGGGGACAGGGAACACAAGAGGGGAAGTGTGAACACAATTTAGGTGATATCTCCGGGCAGACTTCCTGGCGCCAGCACCCCCCCTTCAACTGTCCTCTTCGTCTGCCTCCGATGTCACCAGATGGCCCCACGATCAGAGACGGGGTCTGCAAGAAAGGGACACGCCCACCCAGGAAGCCCACTCAACAGATTACATCCAATGATTGAGGGGTGGGAGGGGCTGTATATAAACTGTGTCCAGGTGAAAGTAATTCAGATCTTGTCTACTGTACTGTGGAGAACGATCTCCAGATAGCTATCTGTAATAAAGGTGTTTTGTTTGGAAAGACTTGGACCGCATGGACATTCTCTGATTCGGACCCGGGGAAAGCAGATTTTGAACTCAACACCGGGCCGAGAGGTTTCATACGAGAACTGCAAGCGTGAAATGGCCCTGTCTCTGCCGGAATTTTTACAGGACCTTTAACTGTGGACCCCCCCGCCCCTTCCCGATAGCTGTCTGCCTCAGTTTTAAAGACCCCTCCCTCTACGTGGAGCACGGGATACATGCGTTTGGGAGATACATGCGTTCGGGAGCCTGATACGGTGGTGGGATAGAAGGACAACCTGGCTGTACGACCTCTCTAGGTTCCGGGAAGGCCTTTACCGGCTCTTGCTTTCCCTTACACTGTGTCGTTCGGTCGCGTTTAAGTTGGTCTTTTACCTATCACCCCCCTCGTTGGACTATCACCCCCTAATTAAACCCATACTTTCTGGTTTCGTTCCATTCTATTACATTCCTGTCTCAATTTCCTACTCGCAAAATACGGACTAATCTTACTCTCTTTATCTATTTTTTCAATTCTTTTACCCCATATGGTGGTCTGATTCCACAACAAATCTTCAATCGATCCCACGGGCTTAGTCCCGTCCGGGTCATATTCTTCCACTACCAGTTTTAACATTTCCTGACTTAATTTTACTTGCCTATCTCTTTTCTTGCTTTTTTTATTACCACATCCATAACGCATGCTATTTGCTGTTCCCACGGTTTGGATTCCACTCCTTCCGCCATTTTTACACAATTCCCCGCACAGTTACCACCGCCTACAAGTCCCACAATGCAACACACAGTTTATACGTTTTACTTAACTATTTCGGATGTCGCCGCCGTCCGGGCATTTAACCAACCAATCGTTCGAAATATCTTAAAATTTCAGGGCTCGCACCACTATGTGGTAATTCGGAGATCCTCAATTCCCCCGGTTCTTCCAACCAAGCGATCTTCACGGAAAACGCAGTTTCCTGAAGTCCCTAAATCCGTCAATTTAGGGTAGGATACGCCACTTCTAGAATTTTCCACTTTGGAGTTACCCTAACGCTCCAGGCCTCTACACCTAACCGTTCATTTATATTCAACAATATAACTTTGGAAAAGTCACTTCCGGGCAGTTCGGGAATTAAGTTCCCAGGACATAATACCTACTATTTCGTCCGGAGACGCCCCTCCGGTACTGGCCATTCGAGGATATTCCTCTGGACTTAAACCACTAGTTCGTACAGTGTCGCCGCACTGTCCAGGTCTCAAATTTGTAGACTTAAATTTACACTCTTCGTACTTTTCACAAACGATTTTCAAAATTTGACTATAGCCACTACACAGATTCGTTTTAAAACAGGTTCTGCTTACTTTTTTAAGTTGCCATGGCAAAAAATCGTTCGGAAGTTCCGGAGGCTCTGGTTCGTCAATTAGCATAGGAACACCTTCTGATCCCGGCTGACCCCCCAGGTTGTTGAAACCAAATGTTTCCCCGGGTTGCGAATCAGAGAATGTCCACGCCGTCAATGCTTCCCAAATCATACACTTTTATTACAAATGCATTCAGAGATCTGTCTCGCAGGACAGCCAAGAAGATCTGAAAGTCTGTTCACATGGACACAGGTTAAATAGCCACACACACAATCGATGCATAGTAGTTGCTGCGCGTGCTTCCTGGGTGGGTGTGTCTCGTGTTGCAGCCCCCATCCTTGGGGTGAACCATCTGGTGACCTTTTCTGAGGTAGATTAGAATGGTGTTGTTGTGTCCGGCGCCAGGAAGTCTACAGGACCCCTCTGGCCTGTCTCCCCTCCTCTTTCCATGTACACAGTGTCCTTTGTCTTATTCTCCTAACTTCCTGACCCCCCCCCCCTCTTATGGAATGTCCCAAGTAACCTATTAACCCTCCAGCCTTACTCCTTAGGAGTCTACTCCCCCAAGACATGATTCCAGTCCAACACCTAATATCTTTAATAAGGAATTCCACAATCACCAGTTCAGTTGCCAAAATCATTTTCACTTTATATTTTCTTCCTTGCAATTTGTATTATTCCACCAATATTTTGAAACTGCAATGTTGAGCGCGATATTATATCGTATAAAATCGAGCCAGACCGGCGTCTTTACACATTGTAGTTACTGCAATCGTTACACCCTTACCTCGAAAAACTGAGCAACACTGAATCAAAACACTTTGACACAAGATAAAACAGACACCCATAAGTTTCGGCCTTGACTTTGGATCCGTAAGAGAAGCGCCATCTAGCGACCATTACGTGTCAGTAAATACGTCCCTGTCTGTAGACTCATGGGCAAATTTTGCCCAAATGGCGCTTTAGGAGGGTTACAATGGCTCTGCGCTTCTAGTGTTAATGGGGTTTTAGGTTGGATGTTTTGTAAAGGCACTTTGTGACAACTGCTGATGTAAAATACATATTTATAAATAATTTTGCTTTATTGATTTGATTGATTGCTAGTTAAGTAGATGACACAAGTAAGCTCATAGTATTTAGCATTTTGTGCTATCTGGTTATTTGGGGATTGGTTTTAAATTAGTTATAAATTAAGTCTCCACCAAAATTGAAGGAAATGTACAAACTAACACAGATAAAAAAATAGCTCATGCAGGCATAAAATTATTTTATGATGGTTTTCTGTAGAACCCGTATTATTAATTCAAACTTTCTTCCAATAACAGGTCTTACTACCATAACTGCCATAAAATTTATTCCTGCATCCCAGAGAAGGGGTATTTCCCGGAAGAAAACCCTATCGGTGTGGAGGAAGAGAAAGAATGTAGAGAGAGTAAAGAAACAGATTTATAGAACAAATTACTAGGAAATAGAACAGCTAGGCTGAGTGGGAGACAAACCACAGTTGATGTGTCAGTAATTTGGTTTAAGTGTGTGTGGTGGTAATTTAAATAACGGGCAGGCACAGTAAGAACAGCAGTAAGTCACCTTTGACCAGGGTTGACGAACACACTTGATGTTTTGGATTTGCTGCAGGTATCTGATGGTACCTTCATCTGAGAGTGATCCAGGTTCATTTGTTCATGTGTTTTGAATTTCAGTTGTGATTTAGGAAAGCATCTAATGCCCAGGTCCGTACAGTAAGACATATTTTGTGAGTAGATATCAGGTTGTAATTGTCTGGGCAAAATGCAGTCTCATCACCTACCAGTTTCCAGGGAAAGGTCTCCATCTTGTGGCCTTGTTGTGATGCATGTTGATGATTTTAAAAATAAAAGAAAAAAGTTATTATTTTGTTACAGTGACACACAACCAAAACAATATATAATTGTATCTGGGTTCTTTGATTTGTAACCCAAGTTTAACCATTTTCAAGAATTGTACACTTCTTTATGAACATTATTTGGTGGTTTGAATAATAATGTTATATAAAAAACCATTCAAATAATGTTCTAAAAAACCCCAATCAAGTTTCCAACCTAACACTCCCCCAAAAATTTAAAGAAGTATGCTTCATTAGACAACCAAGTGGGGGGGATTTGTTTTGCTTTAGAGCAGAGGACAGGGTTTGAACCAAATAAAATTGTAAGCAGCACATTGCAGAATATGTAGTACTACAAATACTAAAGCTGCAACATACAATAATCTCCTATTAAAACGTGGACATTTTGAAAAACTGTTCTACACTTTGCCTTCGCAGATTGCTAAGATTTCGATTATTCAGCCTTGCACTTTGAAAATCTTAGAACTGCCATTTTTAACCCTTATGAATGATCCATTATTAATGTTCTCAGAAGGGGTCCACAGCTCTAAATGATTGAGAAGCAACGCTTTATAACATACAAACCTTACAGAGAGTGGATCTATGAACATCTCTTCTCAGTCTGAAATAAAGCTATTATTGTGTTAATTAACAAGTTGAAACAACTGAGATAACTCTGGGACAAATGGGGTTCCCTGACAAGAAGATTTAACAAATTCAATTGAGTCAACTGTTCATGATTGAAACAATACTACATGTTATTCTTTTGAACAAAAGTTTCATGGACCAAAACAGTTACTACACACATTCCATGACACAACAATTCCATAACTCAATCCCCTACATTCTTTATATTTTAAACAGCATGATTTTCAATGTTTTCACAACAGGAGTTATATGTCGGCAAAGAGCAGATGTGATCCATTCCTGTACATGAAATGCCCATCATATTTCATGACGAAATTGTATTGAAATAAGTAGAAACTTCCGCTGATTAAATTTATTTGTCTTTTTTTGGCAAAGCCTTTGATATTAGGAATTAGAGATGACAGGAAGTGGAGACACCCTTAAACCTTAGTTGGTACCCTTACAGTTCATTGAAATAATGCTTAATTCCTCTTGAAAAGTTATTAAATTAAAAGCTACTTTTAAGCTATCATCTACTTGCATGCCTTAGGTATGTCATAGAATATAGCAAGGGAGCTGGGAAAAGATCAATTATTTTTCATTCTACAAGGATATTCTAAAATAATCTAGAAACATTTGTTGGTACGTCTTAGAAAAGTCATTCAGCCTATTTAAATAAAGAAAAGTAGTTACTGGACTGGTTGATATTATTGTGCGCACCACACTGAACATAGACCAGAGCAAGCAAAGGAGACCGTTTTCTAGTCTACAAGACCATATCTAAGCAGATTGATGTTCCTGTGCAAATATTATTCAAGGTCCATGGAACTGTAGTCAACCTCTCTGGGCGTGGCCACAAGCGGAAAATCGACCCCAGATTGAACAGAAGGATAGTGCGAATGGTAGAAAAAGAACCATGGTTTACAGCCAAAGAGATACAAGCTGAACTCAAAGGTGAAGATACATTAGTTTCAGATTCATTGCCACATATGTCCCTTGAGTGAAAGTGCGCTCCATGGAAGAAAACCTAGGAGGACTCCTCTTTTGAGATAAAAAACAAGACAAAAAAAAAAAAACAAGACAAGCCATACTGGAATTTGCTAAAATGCATATTTACAAGCAAAAATCCTTCTGGGAGAATGTAATTTGGACAGATCAGTCGAAACTGGAGATTTTTGCAAGTCACATCAGCTCTATGTTTGCAAACAAAATTAAGCTTTCAAAGAAAATAACATCATACCTACAGTGAAACACGGATGAGGACAGGGTGCCTTGAATCTGTGCTGGGCACAATGAAATATCAGGACTATCAAGGCATTGTGGAGAAATATATACAGCTCAGTGTTGGAAAGCTCTGTCACGTTCACAGGTCATTGGTCCTTCAACAGGATAATGACCCAAAGCACACAGCAAAAATGACCCATGAATGGATTAAAACAAAACATTAGACTATTCTCAAGTGGTGTTCCTGATCTAAATCCTTTCGCAGATCTATGGAAAGAGCAGGAACTTGCCGTCTGAAAGTGCAGATACTTGAAACAGCTGGAGCAGATGGCTCAGGAAGAGTGAGATTTTGATCTCAACAAATTACATAATTTTATTCCTTTCAATATTACAGCAAACTTACCTCAGTTCAGTATGATTTTTTTTTATTTCCATTTAAGCTATGTCACTTTTTTATTCACTTCACATTTACACACTTGGACAGAGATCAAGTTCTCATATGCTTATTAAAACCTAGAAATGGTGACATTGCAATATTGGAAATTGATGAACCTTTTCTCTGTCTTACAAATATGGTCAAATTACCATACAAGCAACTATATTAATTTAAAACAAACGTGATCACACTTCAAGAGGAAATTCATCATTTTATTTAACTTACATATTTTTCTTTCTTTCTTTTTCATTGAGTTTTTTAACAGCAAGAATCAAATATATAATTAGTAGCCCTGTGAAAGGATGCCCACATGATAGCCAATGCCAGTCAAGTCATTTCAGTTGGCAAACCTACAGTGCCTCTTTATCATCAATCACTCAACTTTGTTAAAACCAAATTTACAAACCGGGGACCAAAGAAAACAAAAAGACACACCGGTCATGCATCTTCACTCAACAATTATTAATACATTTGCATCCATTGATTATTTTTCATGCAAAATATATTATGGCTTTAGTTAGGGAAAATCAGTACATAACAAAGTGCTTTGCAAAGAAGGTAGACATCTGGCTACATGGCACAAATCCTTTCAGGGGGACTTCAACAATTAAAAAAGCTGAAACCAACAGCAGAAGGAGACAGAATACATTGTTTTAGCACTACAAGCTGAGAAAATTGAAAGTTCAGTTTACATAAAACCAGGCAAGTTTGCTCAAGGCTGATGATAAGTGACATCACAGTCTGGCCAAACTTTGAAGTCCACTTAATGGAGAACTGTTGGGTTCTCCATAATGGACATGGTAAGTGTCCATGAGTTTGCCTCAGCCAGATAGCACAACTTACAAGCAAAATTAAACATAGCTATGGTGTGTGTAGGTGGATATACCCATTGAGTCTATTTGTAGGAATATTGTTTTTAATAAACCCACAGTTTTTTTTTTCTATGTTTTTTTTTTAGTCCATTACATTGATATTATACTGTGTAGTACTGGTAATATAACTCGCTGTATAACACGTGGACGTATTCAGTATTATTCTATTCTGAATATTGTCTAAGGTATATGTAATTTCCTTTATCATGCATTATTCTCTGGCTAAGGTAATGATACCGGACTTGTTTTGGTTGGTTGTGGCTAGGAGGTTGTGGCCATGACACCAGACAAACCCAGTCAGGCCCTTTTCTCTGGAGGTTAGTGAACACCTCCATCTGAAGGTTTCCTGGCAAACTACAAGCTGCTGACAACAAAAATAAGAGCAGCACTACCTGTTCTGAAAGGGCTAGAGTGGGAACTCTGTGCCACTTTACGCAAGCGATTTTGTTCAGTCTTTTGTATTATAATTTTTCATTATCCTAGCAAAATTTCTTGTAGTTATAGACATTTTTTTATTCAAAATAAGATCTCATTATTATACATGATTCTCTCTTTTTTGACTATGTACAGAAGTGCAAAAAAGTCAACCTTCATTACCTAGGTTTCCCCTTGTTTGTTTTTGGCTTAGTAAAGAGATCAGTTTGAGTACTCCTTGCTCGACCCATCGTCTACACCTGACCTTAACACCCCTAAGAGTGATTTTTAATAAGCTTAATTTAACATGGCCTGACATCCTGGGAGATAACAAATACTCAACCAATAGTTACTATTTGAAATGTAAAAATTGAATCTATCTTTTGTCTACACATAAGAACACAATTTCAAATGTTTTTGTGTGACTAGTTACAAACCAGATGATACAATATTACTCTACTGGCAATGAGAGTTACCACAGCAACCTCAATGTTAGATCCCCCAACAAAATATATTTCTTCAAAGAAAATTCAGATACAATTATAACACAAAAAAATCTACATCACAATAATTTTCAGAAAACTGAAAAATAACATGCACTACATAATATTCATCATCCTACAAAAAGTTACTATTAAAATCGAGTTGTATTTGACGACTCAACAAAACAGACAAAGAAAGGAAATTTGAGCAACAATCATTATATACATCCAGAGAGACTTCTGTGTTGACAAACCAGCATGGGTTAGGCAAGAGGACGGTTTGAAATGACATGTTGCATCGTTCCGACCTCACGGTGTATAATTCTAAGGCTTTGGATGAGTCATACAATCAGGTAAAACGTTGCCAAATCTGTCATACAATGTTGTCAATCAATATGCCTTAAGAACACAACAGCAAAAACCCTTTAGGCACCCCATGCTGCCATACACAATGTTGTCTGTGATTTAGGCCGACATCACTGAATAGAGCTCCAACAGTCAGCCCACGGATGTCATTTCAAAGCAACACAGGAAGAAGAAAAAATAAATAAACGAGAAAAGAAAACCTTTGGCTCTATCTTTCCAATTGTACAGTATATGTACTTTCACACTTTTCATTACACATTATTGTGTTTTCACAAGTTCTCTTAAATACGTCTTTAGACCATATGCACTGCATTTAATCAACAACATTTCCAAAAAAAAAGAATATAAAAAAAATCTATTTCAATTATCATAGCAACTGTTAATTCTTTGAAACTTCACACTAATTTCGGCAATTTGGTTAAGTATGCAACTTTCAACAGGTTTTCATGTATCATCCCTGTTTCAGTCTCCAATGCTTCTGTCACGACAGAGACTTTGGTAAAAGATTGGGCTCAGGGCCAAAATCCTTCTGTACTACATTTACCTTCAGAATCTACGCAATTGCCTAAAATATTAAAAGACTGGTTCATATCAGAAATAATATCTCTAATCTGACACATTATGGACTCTATATCAGGCAGGGAGGATAGCATTAAATAGTTCTGGAACACAAATGTTTAAGGAATAAGGACACGAGCCATTGATGACTTTGAAGGCATTCCCATGTTAACACTTATGCTGCTCCAATGACACTATTATTTTGTTGGGATGGACATAGAGTCTATGGCACTTGTTGTGGAGCTTGCAACATATCTAGTCAAGTTGGGATGTGCTTTAAAGGTACAAAGGTGTAGTAGAGCCAAAATATTCCACTTTCCTTTGAATCAAGTTGGTCTAGTAAGAGCTCATTTAGGAATTTTACACTGTGAGTGCACAATTCATTCATTCATTCTAATATGGCAACTGGTAAATTTCCTGGTTGTTTTCCCCTCTAAAATCCAAGGTGCACCTTTTGTTTTCTTGTAAACCATGAAAAACATATCAGTTAAAAGAAAATTAAATAAAAAAATATATGTATATATAAGTCTTGGTCTAACAATGTACCAAACCAGTGGGTGCCACTACACCACACTTCCATCTCCTTGATTTGACATTCAAAATGTGTCTGGTGTGTAAAATGAATGACACCTCCATCGATGTAAAGGCTGTCTGTAATGTAGATGACACAGTTCTTTTCTACAGGAGCCCAAACAGTGATTTAGTCCATATAGTGCGTATTATCTGGGGAGACCTGTTCACAGCCTAATGACCAACTAGACCTTCTAGGTTAGCATGCATGTCAGTGCCACTACAGTTTACAGATGGTTATAGTCTCCTGGTGTTTCCTGGAAGATACAGGCATAAAAATATAATCAATTTTAAGTACTCTAGTTACAGACAACAATGGTGATATTTTGTCTGGGACAGAAGGCCAGTCCACTTTAGGCCCACCTGCAGGGGCAAACAGAATATGAATCAATGCAATTCAACAGCAACACATTTAAAAAAAAAATTGCATTATCATATAATGTCTGGAAAAGGTACCTAATCTTACTGTTCTGGTAGAGGCCTTTACATCTGGGTCACATATTTGTGACTAGTCAGATGATCCGCAGATATTATTGGAATCTAGAATTGAGAAAGAAAAACACAAGTATTTTGACACAATTTTGTTACAAAACCACAGCTTGGGGTCAATGGCTTAATGTCACTTCCAGGCTGTGCAAAGTCATACAACAACACTGACCATGCAGAGGATGTAACAATTTAGTTATATTCCAGAATATTTTATTTCATGCTCGACAAGATATATTTGTAGAAATAGGTTGGAGCTCGGAAGGAACGAGCCTGGTTTGGAGGAGCTTGGATATTACGAGTAGATAAACCAGAGGATGTGAGCCCGGATTGATACGAACAGGGTTGAAGGCACAGGGAAAATTGGAGGAGGAAATATATCGGTAATAAAGCTTGGACAAAACTAGCGGGTTAGGAGCTCTGATTTGACTAGCGGAAAAAACTAAAATGGCTTAAAAAGCACAATAATTACTGCGAAAGGCAAGAGACAAAAACGTAGCATGTATCTTAGTTTGAACTGGCAAAGTGGAGGTGGAACACAGGAACTCAAATACGGGTGCTGATGAGAGTGATAGGGGCCAGGTGTGCATATTTGGCTTGTGTTTGATGACTGGGTGCTTGGTGACTTGGTGCTTGGAGTTTGGCCCAATGCCACTAGAGGGGGTAGTAAGCTAAGTCAGGGTGGAAACCTGACATAAGGCTTCGACACCATGCATTCAATCCTCCTCTTCTAATGATTATTCATATAGCCTATGTTCCTGATAGGTGCACATAGTGGAAAAAACCCACATTAATGCAAGTTGTTTGTTCAATTCAGTGTTTTGTGTAGGCTCCCATTAAAATTTAGTAAAACTAAATATATCAGGTTGTTGGATATTCCAATTAAAATCTTTTGCCCTCATTTTAAAATTACATACTTGTAAGATATTTTTAGATGGAATTATCACGAACTGTACAGTTCGTGTTAGTTTGTTTTGTCTTGTTTTGGGATTAAATACACCTTCTGTCACGGTGTTGTAGTGCGGCGGAACCATATGCAGACATTTTAGTATAAAGAAAAGGTGAGTTTAATCCATAAACAGACAGAGACAAACTAACACGAACTGTACACATAAAATGAAAGGACTAACTAACATAAAACGATATACAAATAACGTGTAGAGTATCCACTGAAATGGGAGTTTAAACAGAGACAAACCGTGAGCTGTTGCGACAAGCAACAAACAATAAACCACCCCGGGTGTGGTTGTAAAACTAACCTAAGTAGGCTCCCCAATCAGAGTCAACTGATTGCAGCTGCTCTGACTGGGGAGCCCACAACGGCATAGAGATGGTTAGAGGCCTCTCCATGTGCCATGCCCTGAATGGGAGCCCCACAGCACAGAGATGGCTAGGGGCCCGCATCCAGGACATGACACAATGATTATAAGACCAAAGATATTCCTAGAATATTCTGAATTGTTTTTCAAAGATCTATGTATTTCACATTTACACTATGAAATGTCCACCATATACACGATCAGCCATAAAAGTATGACCAATGGCAGGTGAAATAAAGTGAATAACACTAATAATCTTGTCATCATGGCACCAGTCATTGGTTGGGATATATTAGGCAGCAAGTAAACATGTTGTCCTCAAAGTTGATGTGTTAGAAGCAAGACGAATGGGCAAGCGTCAGGATCTGAAGCGACTTTGACCAGAGCCAAATTCGGATAGCTAGATGACTGGGTCAGAGATTTTCTAATACTGTAATTGGACTGCAGTGGTCAGTACCTATAAAAAGTGGTCAAAGGAAGAAAAAAGCGATGAACAGGCTACAGGGTCATGGGCTGCCAAGGCTCACTGATGCACGTGGGGAGCGAAGGCTGGCCCTGTGGTCCGATCCAACAGATGAGCTACTGTAGCTAAAATTGCTGAAAAAGTTCATACTGGTTCTGAAAGATACTGAGCCCTGTCCACTGCCAAAAGCAACTACAATGGGCATGTGTGCATCAGACCTGGACCACGAAACAATGGAAGAAGGTGGCCTTGTCTGATAAATCACGTTTTTAAATCATGTGGATAGCCGGTTGCATGTGCGTCGCTTACATGGAGAACACATAGCAGCAAGATGCACTACAGGGAAGAAGGAAAGCCGGCGGAGGCAATGTGATGCTTTGGGCAATGTTCTTCTGGGAAACCTGGGGTCCTGCTATTATGGTGGATGTTACTTTGATAAGTACCACCTACTTAGGCATTGTGGTAGACCATGTTCACCTTTTCATGAAAACTTCATGGTATTCCCTGATGGCATTGGCCACTTTCAGCAGGATAATGCACACTGCCACAAAGCAAAAATGGTTCAGGAATGGTTTGAGGAACACAACAGCAAGTACAAGGTGTTGACTTGGCGTCCAAATTCCACAGATCTCAATCCAATTGAGCATCTGTTGGATGTGCTCAACAAACATGGCCCCACCTCGCACATTTCAGGACTTAAAGGATCTGCTGCTAAAATCTTGGTGCGAGATACCAAAGCACACCTTCAGAGGGCTAGTGGAGTCCATGCCTCCACGTGTCAGGTCTTTTTTGCAAAATGGAGACCTACGCAATATTAGGCAGGTGGTCATAATGTTATGGCTGATTAGTGCACTTTCATCATAGAGTGACACAGAGAGAGGTAACAGAAGAGGAGCAAACCTGATTGGCTGTTGCGGTTGCAAAGGGAACACTTGTGGCAGAGGAGGGGGCTGCAGACACAGTGGTGGGTGTAGCATTGTGCATCATAGGTACTTTGGGGAAGGAAAGATCAAACAGGCAAATGAGCTGGAGCAGGCATAGGTGTTGCATTACAAAGGTGACTGGGAAACATATTATTTAAAATGTCCACTTTCAATTGACTAATTTAAACAGAAAGACTAGTTTGTTCATGTTGATCATTAGAATCCTGGGGGTTTCTTAATTCTTCGTGCCATTAATCGATTTTCAAGCCAACCTTTAGATAAAATATGTTAGCTAACTGGGTTAATACGTTTCTGGATGAGGGTTAGGTCAATGAATGGGTCAGAATGGGTTATTATAGGCTCAAGCATGTGGGACTTAATATGACACATAAAAATATGACATCATACTGCATAGCAAGAGGGCAGTCATTCCATTGAGGTGACACAGGAGAACACGTCAAACAGTTAAACATTTATTTTCTCAAAATAATCTTCCAAATAAATCATGTATGTAATTCATATTTTAGCAACCATATACACATTATGACTAAACATTTACCACTGACACAAATAAAATAATAATACAGAAATGTCTATGACCCACAGTCCATCACAATCTAGTCCAATCCCACTCTGTGAACCAACAATTTAAATGTTATTGTCAATTAAATGTCATATTCTACATATTTAGCAGTATGCATATTTAATGCATGTACTACATTTCATTTGCAACTCTATATTTCTTCACCATGCACAACACAAGGTGACAACAAAATCTATAATAGTTCATCGCCATTTTGCTTGCATTGCAGGACTATTGTCTTGTGCTCTTGGTCTCAGAGTACAAAGTGGCAGCCCTGGTGACTAAAGATGGAGTGTGAGTTACTGGAGAGGTGTAACCGTAATCAGGTAGGAAATATGGCACTTACCAACATTGGTTGCAGGTGTCATGCACAATATTGAGCCTGTCCATCATGCATTGTAACAGGAATTGGATCGGAAAGGGAGAAAAAAAAAAGAAAAACATCACAAGTGAAGTCTCACTAGAGAAAGAATGTTATATGTAAGAAGATGATACAGTACAATAATAAAAAAACACATTACACATGTAATATAACAACTCAAATGCATCCAATGACGGGCATTGTGTAATAATAACTAAACATTATCCTTACTGCAATAACATTAGCCACTCATTACAGCTACAATCATGGAGTATACTAACATACAGGGCTGAACATTAAATACATGAGATGTTGTGCATTAATGAGTATACCTATAATGTTGGTTCAAAGCTGTATTGAAAAGATACATTTACAACCAGTCCTCAAGAGTACGATCAACTGTTAAAGGTGATACACATGTTTTACATTGCCGCTTGACACAAGCACAAAACGGACTATCGTAAAGCTGACAGGTTAGTAATACTTCGAAACACCATTATTTCACTGTAACTTTAGAACTATTATAAATATTCTCAGAAATTGCAATGCTAAAATGTAAAACAACATTTCTATGTGTAGCACCTTCAAAACAATAACGTCCACTGATCAATTAATTCCAGTACAAAAAATAGTTCATCGTATAATACTTATATATACATATATATTATACTTTTAACTGAATATTGATAATTTGCCACCGATTCTCTTAGTATACACCCAAGCTAAGCATGAAAGTCCAATACTGGGAGATGTAGAGGATCTGAGCTGTAGTATCATTCAGTGGAACGAATCATTGTTAGGCAATTCTTATACTGTGAAGACGGATTGTGGGAGAGGCATTAGTTTGCGGTGGTTGGGCCAGGTTTGCAAATATTAGTTTTTGTTTCACATTTAGAGGGATGATGTTAAATTTCTTTTAGAACTTTTTGTGTAAAAAGTGAGATTTTTTAAGGGGAAACATTTTGAGTTGCTGAATTGAGGCCTGCAGCAGCAGGCTGAGAGGTGAAAAGTTAAAGCCTACCTGATGGTATAAACTGCTGCTGAAACTGCATGTTGGCCAGGGCTTGGTGGTACTGGAACATGCCAGCAGCGTTGAACATGGTTGTAGCACCGTTGGCTTTTTCAAGTGAGGGTCTCTTTGGTAACGGTGGTAAAACAGGAGGGAGTCCCTGATCAAGGGACCCGATGGATGGGGGAAAACACAAACAAAAAAATATAATGGTGGTGGTGGTGGAATCAATAACAAAGAGAACAAATTACTTCATTAAAAGACAACTCCATCTCAACGAAACAACCTTTTTTGATAAATTAGTATTCAAGTGACGGTCTATGCTACACTGGTACTTTTAAAGCAAGAGTGAAGCTAACCTAGCAACTGTAAAATATAGTAATAAAAATATGTATGTTGTAATCAACATTTAACAATTTAAACAGAAACAATGTAGTACAGTAAAACTTGACACAACATAAGCTATTCCACTATGACACTATAGCATATATTAGGAAATCTGCAACATAATATTAACAATCTAATAAATAGTAAACACAAACTGTTGTTAAGGAAAAACTGGACTACCCACTCCATGATTAACAGTAGAAGCCATGTAAATTCTGAAGTGCCTCTACAGGCCAATCCATACAGCAAAATTAGACATGCACAAGTGGAACTAATAAAAAAAAAGTATAATCATGCAAGACATGTATACTCTAATAAGTTGACAGAAATCATGCCTCTTCGCTAGCTAAATGAATCCGGAATAAACGTATACACCATATTATTAACAGGAGGTGATGAACTGATTTGAGACTATCCTAATACAGCTGCTTATAGACATGTTTTGCCAAACGCTAGTAATTTCCTCAATGACACAGAGAGGGAATGGTAATGAAAACGTTCCTACATTTTAGTCATATAGCTCACATAGTTTAGTCATATAACAGACCTATCCAGATCAACTTACATAAATTTTTGATTGCATAAACATAATACCTATGGCATTCATGCCATAAATGCTTTTATGTTTTACTTGTCAGAAATTACCAATAATCAATTAATCACCCCATAAGTAAACATTAACTAACTGAATGTATTTAGTAAGAAAATAGTGTAACAGAGCTACATGCCAAGCTAAAAGGTGAAAGGTCATAGTACCAGGTCAAAGGTTGCGTCGAGGGGTCGCTTCAGTGATTTGACAGCCGACTGAGTCTTAATTAGCAGGCAGCGAGCACATGACGACAATAGGCCAATGGGGTTCAAGCGCATTAACATAAACCAGCAAGCACAGGTGCATCATGGGAGCAGCGGTGCAGTTTGCGTTGTTCATAAAAAAAAAACAACAAACAAACAAAAAATCATTGTAATGCAATATACACCAAATTACAGGACTATAGCATGCAGATTTATCGCTCTAAATTTGTTACTTTAAGACTACGGCTTGATATAATTTACTGACAGTGAAGTATGCTGCTTCACTGCAAATGTAACTAAATACAACATACTGTTACTGAATTAAACATTGATGTTTCAAGAACTAGTTTCCTCAAAGTGAATTATTTGGTATTATAAAGCAGTGCTTTTTGAACCTTACCTCAGGGATCCCAGCCATGTATTTGATATATTTCAGAGATAGCACACTTGATTTAACTTGTCTCGTAATAATCAAGTCCTTTGTTATTATTATTATTATTTATTATTCAGTGCACCACCAGACATTTGACTTTTTTACCATGAACTGGCTCACATTAATCAATTAGTCAACCATCATTAAGCTTTGACTACTTATATTAGGTGTAATGGATTTGGGTTCAAACTGAAATCTGAAATATCTGGAGAGGGATCTTATCCAGGGCTATAATGAAATTAGGACAGGTCTGCCAGGTTTTGAGAACTACTGTCCTATGGTATTTTCAGATATGTTACATACAGCACTAAATCACAGTAAATAGTAGTGTTGATTTTTCATCGTAAATCTTAAATCATAAGGACCAAAATAATCCTGCTAATTAAGGCTTAATCTGTGTCCACAATTCCGGCGCTCTGGGTTAAAATAACAAAATGTTAAAATATTTCCAGTGTTGGTGTATCTTAGTAACCAGAGTTGAACCAAAATCTCCCACATTATATTTAATGTATTGTAGGTTGTCTAAATGAATATCTGTTGTGGCAACCCAGGAGCTGTATGGCAGCAAACACCCCAGCACCACGGTGACCAGTGCTCCAGGCCGGAGTTGGAAGGAGAAATCCACTCCGGGTTTTACAACGAGGCACACGGCTGCACCGCATCCGCTTGTTGGGGAAGGGATAAAACTTCCCCAGTGCCAGACTCAGGGGAGAAGAAGCAGAGAGAGCAAGAGCCCTGCATGGCTGACTACTGAAAACTGCCCTACAACGCTAACCACCAAGTGTGTTCCTCTGTTCACAGGTCTAAACCGTCAAAGGAACAGAGAAAGCCGTTTTTTCCCTTGAACGAGGAGGAACCTGAGTTTTGATTTTGGTCAATAAACCTTTTTGTTTTGTGCTGTAATCCTGAGTTTGAGTGTGTCTGTTCCAGCCTATGTGAAGTAACTCCCTGTCTGAACTCCCTGGTTGCCACAATATGTTTTTGTGTGTACATTAAATCATTAGTAAATGACATGATAATTAAATGAAAAATAAAACAAATTAATCTAAATTGGACATATTAGAAAATTATTTTATTGATAAATACAACTGTTATATTCAGAATGTTTCCAATTATTATTTTAACATATATGTAGTATTAAAGAAGCATGTGATTTCACAATTAATCTCTAGTAACCAATCATGATGTTGTCCTCTGATCAAATAAATCGCTTGTGTACTGCAAATGTTTACCGCAAATGTTTGTGCACTTTAGCATTGGTCCAGCATCTACAGTCATTAGGAAATTATAGAGTATTGCCTTCTCTTCATTACAGTACTGCTTTAATGTTCAAGGACTTTCAATAACCCTGTTTTCCATTGCTTCTTTTTGAGGCATTCTGCTGTAGCTTTGCTTGTGTGTTTGGGATCAATGACCAGTTGCTTTTCTCTACTTGTAGATCCATCGGACAGGGAAATAAGTACTTTGAACTGCTTGGAAATTTCTATAAACCCCTCATAGAATCATGGGCATCAATAAAACCAGACCAGACTAACTTTCTAATCTTTCTGAAGGTAACACTCCCCAGTCATTGGCACCTGTTTTAGAACGGTCGTGGCCAAAAGTTATAAGGATGACAAGTATTGGTTTACACCAAGTTTGCTGTTGCAGTGTTTTTAGAACTTTTTTTCAGATTTGACTATGGTATACTGAAGTATAATTACAAGCATTGCAAAAGTGTTTAAGGCAAATATTGGAAATTACATTAAGTACATTAGTCAATATTTGCAGATCTTTAAGACCTTTGCAATTCACCCTGGCATGCTGTCAATTAACTTCTGGGACACACAAAGGCATTGTTCTTCACCAAACTGTTCTTGGATGGTTGGGAGAAGTTGCTCTCGGAGGATGTTTTGGAACCTTTCCTTATTCATGGGTCCTTAGGCAAAAAGTCAAAAAGAGTCAGCGCACTCCCTTGGCTAAGAAGCAACCCCACACATGAATGGTCTCAGGATGCTTTAGAGCAGGGGTGTCAAACCGGTTCCTCGGAGGGCCGTGTGTCTGCAGGTTTTAGTTTTTTCTTGTAAATTGGTTCCCAGTTCAGACCTAAACAACCAGGTGAGGGTAGACCTAACCAATTAGTGAATCAATCAAGTACAAGGTGACAGCGAAAACCTGCAGACACTCGGCCCTCCGTGGATCCGGTTTGACACCTGTGCTTTAGAGTTTGCATGACACAGGACTGATGGCAGCGATCACCTTTTCTTCTCCAAACAAGCGAAAAGGGGATTCATCAGAGAAAATTACCATAGTCCTCAGCAGTCCAGTCCCTCTAGCTTTTGCAGAATATCTGTTCTTCGAGTACAGACTGATATTTTCCTGGAGAGAAGTGGCTACTTTGCTGCCCTTCTTGAAACCAGGCCATCCTCCAAAATTCGTGCAAATGCACTCACACCTGCCTACTGCCATTCCTGAGCAAGCTCTGCACTGCTGGTGCCCTAATGCAGCTGAGAAAACTTTAGGAGACGGTCCTGGCACTGGCTGGACTTTCTTGGGCACCCTGAAGCCTTCTTCACAACAATTGAACCTCTCTTCTTGATGTTTGTGATGAGCCGATAAATGTTAGATTTAGGTGCAATTTTACTAGCAGCAATATCCTTGCCTGTGAACCTTTTTTTGTGCAAAGCAATAATGACTGCACATGTTTCCTTGCAGGTAACCATGGTTAACAGAGGAAGGACAATGATTTCAAGCCCCACCTCCAATCTGGGATTCTTACTCAATCAGCATGACAGTGATCTCCAGCCTTGTCCTCGTCATTATCACCTATGTTAACGAGTGGATCACACGCATGATGTCAGCTGATCCTTTTGTGGCAGGGCTTAAATGCAGTGGAAATGTTTTCGGGGGGGATTGAGTGCATTTTGCAATTTATCTTATTACTCTTTATGACATTCTGGAGTTTTTGCAAATTGCCATCATAAAAAACTTTTAGGCACGACTGTAATGTATTTTTCCTCTTGCTCATTGTGTCCTCTTTATATTTTGATTAAAGGCAGGTTGTGCTGTGAAGTAGTACATATTGTTGTACAAGATCTACAGTTTCTTTGCAATTAATTGACTGGAACATCCTTAATTTCTCTGAACAGTCAGGGTTCCGCCGTGACTCGGCTGATCTCTGGTGAGTAGAGTCATCCCCCTCTCGTGGCCTTGGGTCGTAATTACACACATTAGTCACCAAGCACACGCCAACTATTCACACCAGTTCCCTATAACTCTCATCAGCACCCCTACTTAAGTACCTGAGTTCCACCGCCACACTGCTAGTACAAACGACACACTACATTACCTGTACGTTGTTGGCTCCTGCATTTCTCAGTTACTTTCTGCCCTCAAGCCTTTATTCAACAATTTTTAAGCTTGTCTCATCCAAAGACCTATACAGTTTGTTTCGTCTGAGCGTCCCTATGTCATTCATCCGCTCGTCACATTCGAGCCCCCCCAACCACGCTTGTTTTCCTCCGAGCCCCTACATATTTACCAATCTCCTACACATCGTGTATTTGGGTCTCTCCCTATCATCCTCTAGTCCGGTCCTTACAAGAACAAGAGTAGACTGACATGTCTTAGAAGAAAGTTAATTTTCCCTATCAATTTTGACCCTGAATTGACCCCAGAATTGCTCATGCTTCAAACACTCACAATGTCTAGAGAAGAACAGTTGTATTGCTTTTTTTAATCAGCACAACAGGTTTTCTAATGATCAATTAGCCTTATGAAAGGTATACTTAGCAAACACAAAGTGCTATAGGAATACAGGACTAATAGTTGCTGATAAAGTTCTTCTCTGCCTTTTTCGATATTCCAAAAAAGAAATTAGCTACAATAGTTGTTTACAATGTCTATTGTATGTATTTATGATCGATTTGATGTTATTTTCCTTCTCCAAAAATGTAAAAAAAAAAACAACTATATATATATGCTAATATTATATATTATATTGGCCAGAGAGACCATCGGGTTCTTGGTCACCTTCCTGACTAAGGCCCTTCTCCCCAGATCGCTCAGTTTGGCTGGGCGGCCAACTCTAGGAAGAGTACTGTTGGTTCTAAACTTCTTCCATTTACAGATGACGGAGGCCACTGTGCACATTGACAGCTTTAATGCTGCAGCATTTTTTTCTGTACCCTTTCCCAGACCTGTGCCTCAATACAATCCTGTCTTGGAGGTCTACAGACAATTCCTTGGACTTCAATGCATAGTTTGTGCTCTAACATGCAGTGTCAATTGTGGGACCTTATGTAGACAGGTGTGTGGCAAAGATTGTGAATACTTATTATTATTTTTTTTTTGCACTTTATCATTATTGGGTGTCCTGCCCTACAAAGTCAAACCATCGTAACGATGCCTAAAGTGAAACTGAGAAAAATTGATTTGATTGTCCAGCCTATTGTGTAGTTGGTAGATTAGTGGAAATACAGTTAATAACGTATTAAGTACAAAGTCTTTATTAGGTTTCTTTGTGTAATATTTCCCCCTATTGTTTTTCTTATGACCACAAAAAAACCAAACCCGTAAAAACATTTATATCCATTATCTAATATAAACATTGTCTTCACCCTCATCCTCACGTTTATTAAACAAAATAAACGAGTACATAAACATTGAGTCATTTTAAACATAAAAAAACGTCTATAGTTTTAAATTAAATTACATTGTAAATTGCTGTGCTTGTAAGACGGATGTAACTATTTACATGCTTGTTGCAGTGTTACTGCGTTGTGACACCTTGCATTCAGGGATTTATCCTACTTATTATAAAGGGCCTTACGACTTTTTATTTATTTAGCTAGTTGTTTGCTTCTAAACTAGGGGATCATTTTGTTGGGCAGTTTAAATCAGTGAGAGGTATATGCATAGAAATATATTAGCAGGGTGCGGCGCAAGGCAAGCACATTGACATTGCCAGTTCAGTAGCTAGCCTAAGCATAGTCATTTTGATTTCCTAAAATCATGGATAAACTGCATGACACAGAAGAAGTCCCAAAGAATATCGTGCTATTTGGATTATTTGACTGAATTACATAAGCTGGTCCGGTTATAATGTGGCTATAATATTTGCTTTTGTTTATTGGTCTGCTGCGGTTTGCGTACCATGCGGGGTATCCACGTTTTAATGCAAGTTCCAGCATTCTGGGTACAATACCAAGCCAGACAGGTGTATTTACACACATACGTCGGTCTGCCTTAGTTTAATGAGCGGTGTTGTAGTTACTGTAATTATTACACCCTTATATCTCAAAAACGGAGCAACATTGAATCTAAATATTTTGACACAAGATACGAGTTCCAAAAGATAATTTTGATAAATAACTAAATTTTGAGTTATACTACTTACAAAGCATGTAGAGGTCTGTAATTTTTATAATAGGTACACTTCCAGTGAGACGGAATCTAAAACAAAAATCCAGAAAATCACATTGTATAATTTTTAAGTAATTCATTTGCATTTTATTGCACGACATAAGTATTTGATACATCAGAAAAGGAGAACTTAATATTTGGTACATAAACCTTTGTTTGCAATTACAGAGATCATCCGTTTCCTGTAGTTCTTGACCAGGTTTGCACACACTGCAGCAGGGATTTTGGCCCACTCCTCCATACCGGCCTTCTCCAGATCCTTCAGGTTTTGAGGCTGTCGCTGGGCAATACGGACTTTTAACTCCCTCCAAAGATTTTCTATTGGGTTCAGGTCTGGAGACTGGCTAGACCACTCTAGGACCTTGAGATGCTTCTTACGGAGCCACTCCTTAGTTGCCCTGGCTGTGTTTCGGGTCGTTGCCATGCTGGAAGACCCAGCCACGACCCATCTTCAATGCTCTTACTGAGGGAAGGAGGTTGTTGGTCAAGATCTTGCGATACATGGCCTCATCCATCCTCCCCTCAATGCGGTGCAGTCGTCCTGTCCCCTTTGCAGAAAAGCATCCCGAAAGAATGTTTCCACCTCCATGCTTCACAGTTGGGATGGTGTTATAAGAGACACATGGGAAAAAAAGGCTGCTTGCCTATTGTACTGTAGCAGGTCTCCAATTTTATCCCGGTTGTCCTTACACAGACTCCAACCCTCCACAATGGCCAAGACCAGAGTGCTGTTTGATTGAGTGTGTGGACAGGTGGGCTTCTTAGTCCAAACCGGAGCAGTTAATACAGATAATGAGTGGAGAACAGGAGGGCTTCTTAAAGAAAACCTAACAGGTCTGTGAGAGCCGGAATTCTTGCTGGTTGGTAGGTGATCAAATACTTATGTCATGCAATAAAATGCAAATTAGCTACTCAAAAATCATACAATGTGATTTTCTGGAAATCTATTTTAGATTCCGTCTCCCGCAGTTGAAGTGTACCCATGATACAAATTACAGACCTCTACGTGCTTGGTAAGCATGTGCAGGTATACAGTGCAGGAAAAACATATTTGATCACCTGCTGATTTTGTATGTTTGCCCACTGACAATGACATTATCAGTCTATAATTTTAATGGTAAGTTTATTTGAACAGTGAGAGACAGAAAACCAACAATAAAATCCAGAAAAACGCAATTTAAGTAAGTTATACATTGTTTTGAATTTTACTCAGTGAAATTAGTATTTGATCTCCAATCAATCAGCAAGATTTCTGGCTCCCATGTGTCTTTTATCCAAATTACAAGGTGAGATTAAGAGTTAGCACTTTTAAATTTAATCTTGTTACCTGTGAAAAAGACACCTGTCCACAGAAGTAAACAATCAATCAGATTCCAAACTCTCCACCATGACCAAGACCAAAGAGCTCCCCAAGGATGTCGATGTGCGATTATTCGCAAATGGAAGAAACACAAAAAGAATCTCTCTTGGTCTGGTGCTCCATGAAGATCTCACCTCATGGAGTTTCAATGATCATGAGAACGATGAGGAATCTGCCCAGAACTACACCAGAGGATCTTGTCAATGATCTCAAGGCAGCTGTGACCATAGTGACCAAGAAAACTACTGGTAACACACTACGCCGTGAAGGACTGAAATCCTGCAGCAACTGCAAGGTCCCCTCCCTGCTCAAGAAAGCACATGTACAGGCACAACTGAAGTTTGCCAATGAACATCTGAATGATTCATAGGAGAACTGTGTGAAAGTTTTGTGGTCACATGAGACCAAAATCGAGCTCTTTGGCATCAACTCAACTCGCCATGTTTGGGGAGGAGGAATGCTTCCTTGACCCCAAGAACACCATCCCCACCATCAAACATGGAGGTAGAAACATTATGCTTTGGGGGTGTTTTTCTGCAGACAGGACAACTTCACTGCATCAAAGGGACAATGGATGGGGCCAAGTACCATTGGTAAGAACCTCTTTCCCTCAGCCAGGTCGTGGATGGGTATTCCAGCATGACAATGACCCAAAACACATGGCCAAGGCAACAAAGGAGTGGCTCAAGAAGAAGCACATTAAGGTCCTGGAGTGGCCTAGACAGTCTCCAGATCTTAATCCCATAGAAAATCTGTAGAAAGAGCTGAAGGTTTGAGTTGACAAATGTCAGCCTTGAAACCTTAATGACTTGGAGAGGATCTGCAATGAGGAGTGGGACAAAATCCCTCCTGAGATGTGTGTAAACCTGTTGGCCAACTACAAGGAAAGTCTGACCTCTGTGATTGCCAACAAGGGGTTTGCCACCAAGTATTAAGTCATGTTTTGCAAAGGGGTCAACAATTTATTTCACTGAGAAAAATGCAAATCAATGTATAACTTATTTGAACTGTTTTTCTGGATTTATAAACCTAAATAAACCTACAATAAAAATGATAGACTGATCATTTATTTGTCAGTGGGCAAATGTACAAAATCAGCAGGGGATCAAATATTTTTTTTCCTCCACTGTATATATATATATATACTGTAAAGAAAAACAATAGGACTATGAACTGAAGAATGCAACACCCATGTAAGTTGCTTAGGCTATAAGACTGTTTTGATGAGCAATTGCAACTCCATTATGCACATTGAAATATACAGTTGTAATTTTGGGTAAAACACATGCTACATAGCATATGGCAACTGTTGAAACATCTAAAAGATAGCAGGAAGTGGATATTGACACATTTTGCTTCATACAAAGACGCGTTTAGCTGTTAAAAAAAGCACAGGTTGTCCTTACATTCTGCCGAGCGGTCAGAAGTGTTTAAGGGGGTATTCGTTAGTGGTGGGAGACGAGCTCAGAATATGTGACAAGGAAAGGTTGGGGAGACCAAGGGAGCAGCGGTTGGATGGGGCAGGGGGTACACTTTGGCTGGGCTAGATTGGAGTGGTTTGAGGAGGGGAAGGATTACATACCATAGCGGCAGCGACTGCAGCCTGGTTGACCTGGTGTTGCGTGGCTTTGATCTTGGCCTGCAGATGGGCTGGCGGGTGAAAGTATTTACACTTGTCCCGGGAGCACCGGCCCTTGATGTAGTCCATGCACACTGTCACTGTGTTGTCGTTGGTGTCAATCATGGTACTGTCCGAGGGGTGGGCGAAGCGACAGTCGTTCTCCCCCCGAGTGCAGTTTCCTCTCTGGTATTCCCGGCATACCTGGAGGGAGCAACGGATAAGTGAACATGCATGGACCCACAATTATTTGGGGGAAATCTGTAAAACCATGTATAGTCCCGATACAGAGCAACTCAATAAGTCACGCCCTGTTCTAGTCATTTACACTGCCATGGGCATGACGGGCATATCAATAACCAATGGGAGCAAATTTATGAAAATACATGAATGTAACAAATAAAAAAATAAGAAAAAAACAAATTAGCAGCCCAAATGAACAGCATACATACTCATTGATCTTGTCATGTTTGCCTTCACTAACTTAATCATTTAAGTGTAAAGATTTTTCATTTCAACTGATGACCATGACAAAAAAATTATTAATATGCTGAGTGTTCCAGGAGGGGGCAGCATCTTCATGGTCAGGATAAAAATTGTATTTCACTGGACCTCAGTTTTTTTGTGTTTTTTTTCTCCTGTACTAACAACAGAAAAGCTAAACTAGACTGGATTGAGAGATGTGTGAGACTGTCTGTGTGTGTGTGGGTGTGATGGATGTGACTTTTCAAAGAGAACACTACTTTTTAGACTGACCTCAATGTCTAAACAAAAGGCCAGAGATATTAGGATCAAACCTGTCTATGCCTCCAATCTTCACGGGCGCCACACTAGTCTGTGAGTGATTTGGCTAAAGCTATTGAAAACAGCAAGACTGGTCCCATACCTACACTCTCACCCATTTCTATTTCTCACTCTCCACACAATTTGAAAAAAGTATGCCTTGTTATTAGGCAGATGTTATAAAAGATGGAGGGAGCCACATAGAAAAAGAAGAGAGAGTGAAAGAAACTGAGAATAATAGTGGGTAATGAATAAGCAAGGGAAGACGGATAGAGATGGCACATCTAGGGGGATAGAAAGGATAGAGAGTCTCTTGAGAGAGGGACAGGAGGTTTAGAGGACAGGGTGAGGGAGGGGAGAAGAGACAGGAGTAGAATTTAAAGAGAGTAAGGAAACAGAGAGACGGTATGTATTGCCTATCTCACTCTCTCAATAATAGCTAGTAGCCCAAATCTAACATCATGGTATTACCTCAGAGAGAAATTTAACCATGGAAAATTAAGAAGCTGAGCAAAGATTAGTGTTGGCAGACTTAAGAAGTTTACATAAAAAACTACAGAGTTTAGAACAGAAAAAAGGTGATTCTTTGGTTGTTAAAATCAAGAATCTATATGAACAAACATAATTCTGTGTGATGCCGAGCTTTAGTCCACCAACTCTTAAGCCCTTGCAACTTCCAAGAGTAGAATCCAATCGGTTAGCTAACAAGAAGACACGGCTGATATTTCTACCCTACTGCTGCTGTCCTTAAAGGCCCAAAGTATTGTCATAAAGATTTTGTAGGTATCACTTATTGAGGTATTGGATGTTGCAGCGTAGGAAGCCGTTCCTCAAAGAGAAAGTAGGGAACAGAACAGAAGCAGTGAAAGAATACCAGAATTGTGTGAGCAATGTTCCATTTAAAAAAGTCAGAAAATACAGAATCTCTAAACCCCCCCAAAATGAAAACCCCAACATCATGCGAAAACCCCTCAAAGTTTGTTTAAAAAAAGATGAAGTTGTATGTTACGCCAGGACCGCAGAATCCTGATGCTGTTTATTTTATATGACACATAATAATAGAGAGGAAAATCTGTCTTCCCCTATTTCTGAAGAGTATTTATATCAAACCTATTTCTTGTTGAATGAGGCCAGAGCTGAGTCTGGCTTTGTAAAAATAGTACCAGTGATAACCAACTAGAGACCATTGAGCCCACAAACTATTTTCTTTTGGAAACTATAACAAATAAAGGATATGTCATTTTTTAAGGATGAAAGGTAGGCTTAGGCAGTCACGAGCTGGTGTGATGCGACGGGGTAATACTGTCTTGTTTTAGCATGTTTTCATGCATGTACAGTAACTCAATCTGTCATGCCCGTTTTTTTTTCTTTTTAAACTCTGCACTTTCTCTGTCCATCGGGACGTGGTTGAGAAAAAATTGGGGCAAATGCAGAGGTATTGAGAAAATGGTCAGAATTTCGACCACTGCCTGGCCACTGGGCTTCTTCTCCCTGTGCGGAGTAGAAATAACAACCGGAGGCTTCAGGTTCATACAGGTGGTGGGCTATCTGACACCATGTTCACGTGTGGCAACAGTTTGCCCCCTTAGCCTTCATCCCCATGCCCCTTATCACCCTTGTGAGCCCCTAACATCGCTCCCTCACCCACTGTTTCCTTGATTTGTTAAGTGAAATCTAATTGTTCCTGTCACCTCGCCACCCCCTTACCTCCTCCCATCTCCTCCCCTAATGACCAAAACCAGACGGCTATTTATTGATTTCCATTGTCTCTCTCCATCTTCCGTTCCTGTTATTGACTCGTGCTCTCGTTCATGGGGGACGTCCAGCCGCTTCCTCCGCGTCACCTTGATTAATTAAACTGGCTGTAGTGAGCCATGTTCCTCTTTTTAACTTGCATCCCTACAATGATTATCTCCATGTTGCAAATGCCGTTTTAAATTATTTTTTACAGGGGAACCCTTTATGGTCCCCAGAAAAAACATTGGGTATAAAAGTATAACCTTTTTGGGTTCCATGTAAAATTCTCTGTGAAGAGGTTTCTGTATGGAACAAAAAAGACTTCTAACTGGAATCCAAAAGGGTTGTCCTAAAAAGTATTTAAGGGTTTAGTGAACACCTTTTCTCAAAGTGTGAAGTTCACTTTGTGAGGTCTGTGTGTCAGGTTTTTCTGTGTCACATTGTCAGGTTTTTCTGTGCATGCATTCCATGCAGAGGCCTTATGGATATATAATTAGTTGTGATCAATGCTCTAGCCAGCTGAATTGACAAAATATAATTACATTATAATTACAACCCGAGTGTGAACCAATAACACATTTTCAGTTTTGCCATTGACGAATCATGAATGAGGAGTAATCTAAAGGCCACACTGTCTTTCATTTTATGAAACTGTATTGTGAACCGTCATTGATTTTACATAATTTAACAAACTGGCTAGAACCAAACCCAGAACACTGGTATTACCAGTGCCGAAGTCTACGAATTGAGCTAAGATAGGATCCATATGTATGTACCAATTTTGATGTGCTTTAATGTCCTTTTCAATACTCCATCCTCTACTCCTGTTGATAAAAAAGAAATGCTAGCGTGTGTAGACATTTGAAGTGGAGGAACAACAATAATAAAAATGCATTAATCGCTTGAAGTAATTGCCGGACCGCAGCCTCATCAAAATATATTGCTCTCCCCCCACTAATGCGAGTTGTTTGAACTGGGAAATGACAATTAGGTAAAGCGAAAACACAAAATAGGGAAATCCTAATTGACTGTGGCACACACCATATACATTTTATGTGAAAAATGTCAGTCGCGGGTGTTACAGTGAACCGTGTCTCCTACTAAAGACAGCAACCTGGGCTTGTGCAGTCTTATGCCGGTTGTTGTATCTCACCTCTAGCCTGTCTGTCCTCATAAGTTTCTGCGCGGCGACAGCAGCAGCGGAGGGCACAGGTAGGTTTGGGTTACTGGTCACCAGGACCGGGGTGCTGGACATGAGCTCAGCAGGCATCAGACTAGGTGACACCGGGCCCAGGAAGGGGTTGAACGACGCACTGGAGTTGGCGGCCAAGCTGGGAGTGACGGAGAACATTGGCTGTAGGGAGACAAGAGCAAACAATGCCGGTGTTAACAGGTCTGTTAAGAGTTTTCAATGACAAGAGGCTGGGAAGTGGCAGTGAGATTTGGGGTGGGGGGTGCGGGGGGTGGTGGTGTTAGAGGTCAGAGAAGAAAGAGCTGGTGAGAATGTATTGAAGAGAGGTAATATACAGGGAGAAGAAAAAAAGGGAGACAGGAACCTTGAACGGGAGTCTGTTCAGTTGATGCCTGCTCTTCTTCCACTTGTGAATAGCTGGAGCCTCCTTGTGAGGAGACACACTTTTTTGCAATTACAACCCCAGGGCTACGTAGGGATCAGAGGGTATATATACCGTACAGTGTGTGTAGATAGATAGATAGATAGATAGATATAGATAGATTTGTGATGATGAAAGTATGTGTGCGAGAAGGTAAGCTATATCCAAATGTTTTACAATGACCATGAGATGGATCATTCATCAACACAATTCTAGGACCCCTACCTTAAAAGGTCCATCCTATTACTATCCCCATCTGAAACACCCTAGAAAAAGACCAGTTTAGCAGCACTCACTGCTGCTCCAAGTTGCCAGCTTAGTATGAGCCCTGTTAATGTTTCTGAGAGCTACTGGCTCCAGTTCAAGCAGACAGATGCAATACGTGAGCATGGACACGGTGAGTCTTTATCGGCTGACGTAGCAGGTCATACGTTTTCACAATGTGTTCCTGACTTCAGACACCGATTTCTCAGCGACAGAGACAGCCAGGAAGGCTGAGTGAATAATGGAGCAGGGTGAGCCAAAGTTGGACATCTACCTCCTACTGAAACATCACTGGCACCTAGTGCAGATTATTGCCAGAGAATGTTCAAGACATCTGCAGAGCTCTCTTTTTAATACACAAGATAATATTCCTTTCTTAAGGGGATGATGCAAGATGATGTCATGGAATACCAAAGCAATGTTGTTATGCTGTAAGACCAGAGGTGTAACATGTATTTTAACACTACTCTACTTACTGTAATTGAGTATTTTTTTTATTTAGTGAAATGTAATTAAATCAAAAAGATATTTGGTAGTCGAGTCAAGTCAAGTCAAAGGAGTTTTTGACATTTTGACAACTCAAAGGAGTTTTTGACATTCCCTCTACGCGCCAGCTGTGATCTTTCACAAAGGGAGGCCAGAGAGGAGACAGGAGGTACAGACATTTAATTGAGAAAACCCACCGGGAGGAAATGCAGAGGAAGACAACCCTCAACTTCCTTCCTTGTAGCAATATACCTTACATATCCCTTCCCACTGATATGATATAGATAAATAAAGTCACTGACCCTGACATTGGTATTCATCATCCAAAGAAACTGTTGTCAAAATGTCACATGATCACACTAATTTCAGTAGAAGTATTACAATCTAAACATCAGAAAAACTCCAATGACTACCAATCAGCTTCAGTATCAAAATCTCATTTTGAAAAAATAATTTTTACTTTAGCTAAATCAGAATCTGCTTTAATAGCATTTCAGTCGTGGGGGGTATACCTTCTTACAAAAAAGCCAAAGCTACAGTTTAGATATAACCCCTTTTGAGGTTATATAGAATCTTGTTTATTTCTCTTTGTAAAACCAGGGATACAGAATATATAGAAAGAAAATGTACTATTATTAAATATTCACAGGTTTTATTTTATGCTCAGTAATAGTATGTATTAAATAAATAAATTAATGTATTTGTGAGGCGTGTGGAAGGAAATAGACCAAGGCGCAGGGAGGCAGGTTCAGGCAGTCGGTTTATTCCGTTACAGTACTGAACCAACTCGCGTGTATGACGCTTCAGATAAAGAAACAAAAGTACTCTAGGTACTGACATTTAGTCACAGCGTGTAGCTGCACACAAAGCACAGGTAACAATCACGGACACGGAGACGAGAAACACAAGGGCTTAAGTACTGGGGCAACGAGCCGCACCTGTAAGGAATCAGGGAGGGATGCGTTCACAGGACATGGGGAAAACAGGACACAACACACACGATGGTGACTAAAAGGCCGGCGACGTCGAAC
>JACXGK010001210.1:0-21384 GCA_016801125.1 Novumbra hubbsi | reverse complement strand
TAAACGTGGAGAGGAACTTTTCCCTAATTCAGTAAACAGGTAGTAAAAGAAACAGTCTGATACCACTAAATCAAACGTTAGTGCATAACTCAGGGGAACTTTTCCCTAATTCAGTAAACACGTACCGTAGTAAAAGAAACAGTCTGATACCACTAAATCAAACGTTAGTGCATTCTCAACATTGTTCAGTTACATATAAAACGTAAAGCAACATTTTTTCAGTTCATTCCCCATCCACGAATCCCTCGAATTCTTCTTCTTCAGTGTCCGAATTGAACAGTTGGGCGACTACGGCATTCAACCTACCCCGCTTCCTCTCGTCATTATCCGAGTCAGTGTCGCTGCTGTTGCCACGCAGTTCAGAGATTATTCCTGCCTTCGTGAAAGCTCGGATCACAGTTGAGACTGATTTATCAATATATGGATCCATATATAAGGCGCTCCGGATTATAAGGCGCACTGTCGTTTTTTTTTTAAATTAAAGGCTTTTAAGTGCGCCTCATAGTGCGGAAAATACGGTATGTCTTCTTGTCTGTCATTACACTGCCAGTCTAAAACCCAGGTTTTACAACATGGTGAGGGGAGAGTAAGGTTAGATGAATATCTTGATCAAAAAACGGTGAATGACATTTCACTTTGGCAATAATTTATATTATCACATATAATTGTGTACACTATTAGCATAGGAAAAAAATCCTCTTCTTTCAACATCTTTCATTTACACTATTAAAAAGCACTGTTATTTAGAAAAACAGGTGTTCCACAGGATTTTTTGTTTGCTTAATTTGTTCTGCTCAGATGTCTAGCATCTAGAATTTAAAACAACTTCTTTTCTCTACTTGTTCATTTACCAAAAAAAGTATTTTTGAGTGTCTAGAAAAGCAGAGGGAATAAAATACTACATAATTGTATGATGAGGCCAGTAGCCTAACAATTTCCAATCAGACATTGTGTCTGATTATGCTGTTTTTGTTCAGTAGATCAAAACGTAAAACAACCGAAAGCTGACAAATGACAACACTTGTTCACACCTGTAATACAACAAGTTTCAAAGCGAAAACATCAGATGTTCAATGTTCATATAGACATATTTTCCCATCTGGCTAGAAAAAGATTTCTTAGCTCAACGGTTTGGTGCGTGTGCCAATTGAAAAGTAAAATCTGATGTTCGTATCCTGCATTCCTCTTGCTTTCCAGCGTTGCATTTTATTTAACCATTTCTCGACTATAATGTTTCTCATTCAAAGTTGTTGGTATTGAACTTGGTTTTCAAAATCTGAGACAGTACATTGTCTATGACTTAACTGCACTGGTTTCGTTCCATAACACACCTGTTGTCATGTAAACAGAGGTGTTTTGATACACGTCTCGGAACATCGTATAGATGCGGTGGGCATCAAACAGATCGGAACAGTATTGAACGTGAGCGCCGAGCAGCCTGTCACTACAAAGCACCCTCTAGAGGTTGTTTAGATAGGCAGTTTAGGCAAAACAATGAAGTCAAAAGATTTTGAATACGCTAGTTAATTCAGAATAAGCTGTTCAGAGAAAAATTACTTGGATTTCTCTCTAAATGGACTGGATTGAAATTTCAACAAAGCTTTCAGGACTTACCCTCTGCATTGTGTTTCAGCCCTTAGCCCCTGTTATATTGGATGTATCACACCTCCTTGTACCTCGTTGTTTCAATTCTATCCTAGAATTAAATATAACATCAATATGCAGCTTTTGCTTTGTTGTGAACCTTGACTGCCTTGAGATGTGAGTGGGCTCAGATGCGTCTCTCATAACATCAAACCACACTGACCCAGGTTTACTGTGTATCCGAGTGTCCTGTACTAGGTTGCGTGTCTGTCTGTCTGTTTGTCTGCCAATCTAGCCGTCCATATACAGACCGCCACACTGGCCCATTTAAATGCTGGGGAGCAGCTGTGTGCAATTTTGCAATGCGAATACAATCATTAACAACTCTATGAAAAGTGTTTTCTGTGGCCTTAAACACTGACAAGCTGCTCTTAAGGCAACTCCTAAGAGCTGTCAATTAACATGACTGGCAGAGCACCAGCAGTCTGGTTTTAAAGTGTCAAAACAGGACATTGCTAGTTAACGGCGTTTCCATTGAAATTCAATGTGGCTTTACACAAACTAGTGAAGGAACTGGTAAGTGATGGTTTTAGTGAATATATTAGGTTTTTCTTATACCAGTTAGATTCAAGGTTACGCATTATCGGTTAGGTTCAGAGTTAGGCCTTACCAGTTAGGTTTAAGGTTAGGCATTAATGCTGAAAACATTGGGAATAGCATTTGAATTAGGGTTACATTAAGATTTAGGCATTTCCAGCTAAATATAGGATTAGATCTAAGGACTAGGTGAAGATTATGCATAAAAATAAAGTAATTGAGGTTGAGGTTAGAGTTAAGTTTCAGAGTAAAGTTCATGGCTTAAGAATTGGGAAGTGTTTTTTCTGGGTCAAGTTTATGCTTTAGGTCCCCACACGGGATATGTATTTGCCATCATGTTGACAACAAGAAGTCTACAAAGTAGGGCAATTTTGCAGTCTCTTCTGTTTCAGGTTTCTGGGGAAGCTATAGGGTAAAGTGTACAAATGGGGTAAGAGTAAGCGTAAGAGTAAGTTTACATCAATTGTAACTCGCCAGACTTCATTCTGATGTGAAAGAAAGGGAACAATATCAAGCACACTACCTTAAACCTGGAAACCTTTCCATTGAAAAAATAAGTTTTTACCCTATACACATACACACCTCAACCGAAATGTAAAGGCAATTGCAGTCCTAAACCAGAAGTTAACATTCAGTCGTAATTTCACCACTGGATGAAAATTGTCTTCTTCCTCATGGGGATCTGCAAATATATACTCACAAGGTCACATTTTCCTTGTTTTACTATCCTTGTAGGGATTTTAGGTCCTCACAAGAAAATGTAAACAAAAGAAACACCCACACACACACGAGTTACTTTAATTACTGCAGTGTCATTTTCACAGCAGTGTCAAGTCACACGCATGCCTGACAACGACCCTTGCAACAACCTCATAATTTCATACCAGTTCCCTGCTCTCCCTCTCTCTGCCCTCTCCCTGACCCTCAGAAATTGTGTCACGCCATATTTACTCTCAAATAGAGGCATTATGTAGGAGGTCGCAAGAAGGCAGGTAGATGAGTGAATCTTTCAATACCAATTATCGTTTATTATTTGATACTTTGGTATAACCTTTAAGGGGAGTTAAGCATTAAACCACCCCTACAGGTGTGCAGTACATCTTTTTGCTTCTGTCTCCATCTCATCTTAACCTTAAAGCTTGCTTGAAGCAAATTTGCAAGTGTTTTTTTGTAGCGTAGAAGCCGTCCAAATCTCAATCGGTATTTCAAGATTTCATCAAAAAACCTATACCTATATTTTAGAGGTAGCACATTTATGCCCAGAATCCAATCTAATCTTGGATTTTTTTATAAAGAGTTCCAACACACTGATACAGGTACCCAAAATGAACAGTTTTGGTTGATATTTTACAGTTTTGAAAGTAAATAACTTTGAAATAATTAGATTTTATGTTTATTATGTTATATTTTCATACAATAAACAACTTATAGTTTTGGTGAACCCCTGGGAATGTCCAAGTGTGAAATGAAACTGCCTACCTTTTGTTGTATACTATGTGTTTCTCAATAAAAAACAACTACATGTCAACATACGTTTTTATAGTCTTTTCACACATTTTCACAAATATACTCATGGATTCTTCTCAAATAATGTCATCTATTCATCCTTCTTCTAGTTAAGGGTTTTGGGATTCCACAATATAAAGGACATCATTCTACTATAAAGGATGACCTCCTGAGAGATCAAAAGGTCAAGATGGTGCCTGGCAGATTTTGAAATCCCAAGAAGGCCTTAGACCTTTAAAGGTCATCAAATCCTACACATCATGCTCGAGGCTCTGGGTGTTGAGGGAACTGCACTCTCCTGGCTACACTCATACCTCACCAACCGTACCCACTACATCTCCCTCAATGGCCACAATTCCGATTCAGCTGCTGTCACACAGGTTGTCCCCGAGGGCAGTATTCTAGGGCCCTTATTATTTCCCCCCCTTGATCAAATCCTCTACGCTGAAGACATTTGACATGATAACATTTTACCTCAGCAGATCTCTCACCAACCCACTTTTGGTCCGCATTCAATCTTGACTATCTACAATAAAAACATGGATGCAGCGAACTACTTCTCATTGGCACTAAATCCACCCTCACCAAATGCCAAAAGTGGCACCTTCACTCTCACCATCGATGATACCGTTGTGTCTCCAACTCCGCACGCACGCAACCTAGGGGTCATTCTGGACCTTAGACAACACATAAAACACACAGTCCAATCCTCATTCTGAAGGCCTCCCTCTCCTGTACCGCAGCTGAAAACTTAATACACTGCATTTATCTCCTCCCGCCTAGACTATTACAACTCTCTTCTTTCTGGCATCAACTCCTCATCTCTCTATAAGATACAGATGTTCCAAAACTCAGTTGCCAGGCTCCTGGTAGCACATCACACCTACCCTCCGGGAACTTCACTGGCGCTCCAACCTGCATTTACTATAAAATTATTTTGCTCACCTATAAAGCCCTCCATCACCTCCATTCAGTTTGTCTGTATATTGTCCAATCATTTGACTAGGATGTTGTTTGTTCTGTTTCAAATGTAAAGCGTCTCTGGGTCCCAGAAAAGCGCTATATAAGTTTAATGTATTTTTACTTTATAAGATATTGAACCGCAGTCGCCTGCAGATAGCTCTGGACCTCCAGATAAAGTTGGTATGTTTGGCATATCATATTCAGTGACCACATTTCCTAAAACCAATTTTGCTATCTTTTGTATATTTCAGGTGAACACAAAGGCTCTCAAAGGTGGGGCAGACATTCGCGAGTGTGTTTTGGAGGATTGTGCACGCAACTATCACAAACTCATTGTCACAAAATATAAACATGAAAGCAATAAATGGAAAGATTTTCTTGAAGTGCCGTGTTGTGATTGGTTAGTTTGGCTTGATGCCAATATGTGTCATTTATATGTTTAAGAAACATCAAGGGGTTTTAAATTGATTGTTTGGGCTCTCAATGGAGAAGAATAAAGCAGGAAAGACAAGATGAGGAAATAGGAGTGAGAGTGGAGGAAAGTAGATTGGGAGAGAAAAGGGCAGGACAGGAAAAGGCGAAATGTGAAGAGGGGACAGGAAAAGAGATGAGAGGGAAGTACAGAAAGAAAGGATTAGGAGATGAGGGCGGAGGAAGAAAAGAAAGGTGAGGTAATGAGAGGAAAAAATAGATACATCTTTTATTGAAATAGAAACACTTGGACTGAAATGTGTTTATTTAGAGAAAACTGATTTGGGTAGTGGAAATGAAGAACAGCTGGTTACTTTTAAAGACAATTCAACAATTCAACAGACACATTAATACACACATGCTGGTGTGATATATTTGTAGATCAGTTTAAGTTGAAACCCTACTGGCAACCATGACTGGTTCACATGAACCCATCATACTGTCCTCATTGTGTTTTCCTGAAGAAATTGTGTGAAACAATTGTAGCATTGTATTACACAGATCCACACATTATTTAAAAACAAGTAGTTATGCCTTCCCGGGTTACATATTCTGACACTACCATACCCAGGAAGGGACATGACTGTTTTAAAATTGCACGTGGCTTTGTGCGATGCCACTCTCAGACTTTCTCCTGGAGCCATATTGGAGCCTGGTAGGAGGATGGTGCCAGCACCATCAGAATGTCTGTCAATAGGGCCTGAGTTCCGTTTTAATGGAATTTTCCTTAAAAATCCGGCAGCCACCTTTGCTGGTAATACAAAAAGTAGATTTCCATCCATGTGTGCATATATGTTTTACCTCCTGTAAGGTGTAACAGTCTGACATCTGGCTCTACGGACCAGGAAATGTATTCCAAAAGGAGAAAAGAGTGCGAAGAGAGTACTACCCTCATTTGTTGCAGTATTTGGGGCGAGTGTAAGTAGGCTGTGTGACCCATCCCTTCATGTATAATAAAACCATGACCATGCACACTTTCATTTCTTACTGTTGCATCCCTGAAGGATGAATGTGTTTGTGACTTGCTATGTGACTAATAGATATCTTCTAAAAGATAAAAACGTGGGTGCTGCAGGACAAGGACAACAAAGAGAAGGGGACTCAGCTCCACAAAAAGTGCTTTTATTTGACATCATCACACTGTACTGTACTGTATCACAATCATTGTGTATCCACCCGGTGCCCCAGGTCTACGAACGATCCAGATTAAAGTGTTGAAATTGATAAATGGATTGGAACTGGCTTCAAGGTTCAGCGTTGAATACTCAGGGTATACATGTGTACATTTCCATGAAGTTGCTATATGCAGTCAATGATAGATTTTCTATTAATTAATGTTTAATTAGAAAGGAGGTGCACATGGGCTGAACTGATTTCACGGTTATATCACGGTTCTCCTTGGTGTGACTGAGTGCATTATTAATCCAGTCTGAACATCATTGCGCGTAATTATGGACTCTAGAACAAACAAGGTCTGTGACGACCCAGTCTGACCATGGTCGACACCTAGGCCCCTGAGGAAGGCGAGGGCCAAAACACGCAGCCAACTTTACAAGCAGCTTTCATTAATCTAGGTTTTGGCAAAATCTCTGTCAGCCAAACTGGCACAAAGAGCATAATCGTGTCTGATTCAGTGTGGATAAATGAGACTTACAGGCCCAACTTGTACGCACGCGCATGTATACAAGTATGTGTCCGTCTTGCCCTCTCTTGGAGGTTTTGCATGAAGACGTCACACATTATGAGATCACCCTCAATACAATGAATGCTGTGTCTGTGGACTGGGAGATCTGCAAGACAGGCCAACACACACATGCACTTTGTAACCCTGTGGTCACACTAGGCAATAAACAGACAGTATTAGAATGTCTTTTAGCAGTCAAAAAATACTCCATTTATGTCACAAATGCGCTAGGATAGAACACATGCATACTGTAACTCTATTTGTCTCCCCAATTTTTAATCACTTCAAGATATGTGTTTTCAGAAGCATATTTTTGGTTCCTCTCATGCTGCATGCTAAATCTGAAAGCCCATACCAGAATTACTTACACACTGGAAAGAATGGCCTTCTTTCCTGATTGAGCTTACAGGCGTCCAAGCCAAAAGGAAGAGCACAACAAGGTAAGACAACCTATATTATATTACTAAAATCAGATGTTTCAGGCCACTTGCACCGCATGTTTGAAGTGTGCATAAAAATTGGCTCACACTGTTTTAAAACAGAGCAGTTATGGTGGTGAACCAAGATAAAAAATTATCTATTCATGATTTTGGAGGGTTACCTAACATAAACATTTCTCCCCCACGGATCCTCGACCTTCAGCTCCTATTAAACCCAAAACAAGTCAAGACTGCCATCTATCACTCTACCAGCTTCATAATCAATCAATGATGACTGAAAGGTCAAGTCCCCCTTGGCAGACCTTGCTGGTGCATGTCAAATCATCCAACCCCTGGATAGGTTTTGTACATATTTGCTAACCACAATGTACAGCAATCTAGAGTTTGAGGCATATTGACAACTTCTGAGCAGGGGAAGAAGTCCAAATTACTATCAAGCCTTTAACCTGAGATCTCAACATGGTCTCAACCCAATCTGTAGGATTTCGTACTTACAGTGGAGGAAAAAAATATTTGATCCCCTGCTGATTTTGTACATCTGCCCACTGACAAAGAGATTATCAGTCTATTATTTTATTGGTAGGTCTATTTGACAAGTGAGAGACAGAATAAAAATAAAGAAATCCAGAAAAACGCATTACAAATAAGTTATAAATTGATTTGCGTTTTACTGCTTTTAACTTTTATTTGATCCCCTATCATTGAACAGGATTTCTGGCTCCCAGGTGACTTTAATACATTTCACGGACTAAAATGCAAATCAATGTATGAATTATTTTACTTCAAATATGTCTACAGTTCAGTGCTTATATCTGTCCAATTTCACACAAACATATATATATATATATATATATATATACACATGCATATACATAATTAGGATATTAGGATGTATGTGTTTTTGTATATTATTCTTCCAGCCAAGTACAGGTGAATACTAGAGCATTACTTAGATATGTTTGCACCTCTGCTGTGATGGTCACGAACTGACAACACAATTTTTTTAATTGTTGTCTTTGCGATTCAATCCAGTAACCCTCTGCTTAATGGTCAGATGCCGTAACTGCTAGACTACCAATCACCCTTAGTTACTTAGTTGGCCCAGACAGTAAGGCTCAAACATAGACCTATATACACAGGTTTGATGGTGGTGGTTGTAGCGTGTACAAATGATGAGGAACAACGTGCAGGATTAGTAACTCAAGGTTGTTTATTATCCTTGAGCATGGAGTAGCAGTTGGCTATGTAAAGAAAACTCTTGTGCTAGTGGCAGAGAAAATAAAGAAAGAGCGCACAAAGTGCATTATGTGTACAGCGTCTGTAGGCACCGATAAGGCATACACTGGACATGTAACAAGAACACAAGCCAAGACAAGAAACACAAGGGGTTATATAGCAGTTTAACAGCATGCACCTGTTAATGATTAGGAAGGGGTGCATTCACAAGACATGCGGACAAACATGAACGGTGGTGACTAGAATTCCGGCGATGGCGCGCAACGGCTCACCATGCGCCCTGAGGGGTGCTGTCCGTGGGAGGAGACGTGACAGTGGTACAGAGTTCCTTGCTAGTCTCCTGTGAAAGGTTTCTTCCCACATGCACAAAGGTTTTGTGCTGTTGCTCTGGGATTGGCAATATTCGACCTTAAATGTAAATGTAAATTAATTTGGTGTGTAGGATTTTTTATTGTAATAAACTAATTAGGCATGAGGGAAACACTTTGAGCTGCTAAATATCTACAACTTAATTTGAATTATGAACAAAATTATAATGGCAATTTTTATTTCCAAACAACTGCCCCTGTTCTGGCTAGCAATTTGCTTCCAATGAATCAGCACCAGAAATGCGGCTGAAGAAAGGCTTTATGCTAAATGCAACAATTAGCCACAAAAAATAAATAAAATATAATTAGTCAGTAAATATTTGCCTAAGGTGTATTAACTTCAGCTGGGAGTGGGTAAAAATCATTTGCACTGAAGGTTATTCAGAGTGGGTACAAATCATTAGCGGCCAGGGCTAATGACAGCACTCAAAGTTTGATCATTGTGTTCAGGTGCATATGGTCTTTGTGTGTAGCTTCCATTTAAAACAGTAGGTATATCTGCAAAGAAGTGTAGGAAACACATGCTTCTGAATATATGGTATTTCAAACCATCCTGTAAAAATTAACCATGGAGGGATAAACACCTTTTTACATGTATTTTTTTATTGCGCTTGCATTTATTAGTAACTATTTAGTCATATTTCTGCAAACCTCTTTATTAAACTACAAACCTTTCTTAAATTTTTTATTTTTTTAAATACATTTTTGGTGCTGGCACGTGTGCAACACAAGGCTCAGTGTCTCTCCAGATTTTGTAAATTAGTTTATTCACTTGGCGCTGCCAGACATTCAACATTTACAACCGACTGGAATTACTGGACATCGAAAAACACACCAAAACTAATGTTTTCAACCGGCTTTACCTTTCACCTGAGACTGCTAGATTCCCCAGGAGTCTGAAATCCCCCATCTGACTGGAAGTGGCCGAAGGCGGCGAAGAGACCGTAAAACAAAGGCGAGATGAGCGTTGTGGTCTACGAGCTAAGCTGAAATGCAACCCACTCTGACTGTTTCTTAGCAAACGTTCGGTGCCTGACAAACAAAATGGACAAAATATGATGAATCAACTCACAGAGAAGGATTAAGGACTGCAACGTTATGATTTTCACTGAAATGTGGCTTAACAATAGCACACCGGATAATTCTGTCAGCCTTGAGGACCTCTGTGTCTTAAACTCTGACCCTCAACGCATGTGGCAATGCATGCCTTCTATGCCCACTTCGACAGGGACAACAAAGACTCAGCCATAAAATTTAAGCTCAACCCAGACATCGTCCCCCTCAGTCTGTCCATCGCGGAGGTGTCTTTTGCACTTATTAGGGTGAACGCACGCAAGGTGGCTGGTCCTGATGCTGTTCCCAGGCGTGTGCTCAGAGCATGTGTTGTGCAGATGGCTGGGGTCTTCATGGACATATTCAACCCGTCACTGTCCCAAGCGGTTGTCCCCATGTGCTTTAAGACCATAACTACTGTGCCAGTGCCAAACAGTCAAGCCTAAATTGTGACCCCCACGATCAGGAAGTGCTTCGAAAGACTGGTCTTGGTTCATCTTGAGTCTTGCCTCCCTCCAACTCTGGACATACATCAGTTTGTCTATCTGCACCCTGCCTTGACCCACCTGGACAAAACCAACACATATGTGAGGATGCGGTTCATAGACTTCAGTTCAACACGAGTTTGTGGACAACACCACGGTCGTTGGTCTGATCAGTGACTTGACTCCTACAGAGAGGAGGTCAAGTACCTCGTGGCTTGGTGCGCAGATAACAACATGGCCCTCAAAACCAAGAAGACCAAAACACTGATTGTGGATTACAGGACATCTAAAGGTGTAAGTTGTAAGTCTAGGCCTCACACCCGAGTCACAAAATGACCTGCATTCTGGGAGGCGGTACAGGCAAGCGGTACAGGTCTCTTCATTCCAGCAGGTTTAGAAAAGGTTTCTTCCCAGCTACTGTTACCCTACTGAATTTGTGTCCCGATGCTAGTCTCACCTCCTCCACTACCTCTTGCTCTACACATGCTACCTTATTTAGTATTGGCCATTTGCTCAATGCATACTGTTTGTACTTCTTATTGCATATTTACACTTTGACACCTCATTTGACTCTTGCACTAATGCATTCTGTTTGTACTGCCAACTGCATATTTGCACTTTTTTACATTGTTAAATTGGACATCCATACATTGCGCATAATGTTATAATCTCATACATTGGAACATCTGTACATTGACACACTGCCCTGCACAACATTTTTGCACTGCAGTGTTTTGCACTTCTGGTTGGATGCAAACTGCATTTCGTGATCCTCTGCTGATTTTGTACATTTGCCGATCTGTCTATAATTTTAATGGTAGGTTCATTTGAACAGTGAGAGACAGAATAACAACCAAAAAATCCAGAAAAGCGCATTTATACATTGATTTGCATTTTACTCAGTGAAATAGGTATTTGATCCCCTGTCAGTCATCAATATTTCCGGCTCCCAGGTGTTTTTTATACAGGTAACAAGCAGAGATTAGGAGCACTCCCTTTAAGAGAGTGCTCTTAATCTCAGCTCATTACATGTATTAAAGACACTTGGGAGCCACAGAAGCAAGCAATCAATCAGAATTCAAACTCTCCACCATTTCCAATACCATAGAGCTGTCCAAGGATGTCAGGGACAAGATTAAAGACCAACACAAGGCTGGAATGGGCTACAAGACCATCTGCAAAAAGGAGTGGGACAAAAACCCTCCTCAGATGTGTGCAAACCTGGTTGGTAACTACTAGAAACGTCTGACCTCTGGGATTGCCAAGGTTTTTGACACCAAGTACTAAGTCATGCTTTGCAAAGGGGTCAAATAATTATTTCAATGAGCAAAATGCAGATCAATTTATAAATTGTTTAAAATGCTTTTATTAAAAATAAATTGTTTCTTTTACTTGTTCTTGTTGTATAAAATCCTGGTATTCTGGTTGGGTTTCGTCCAGGGTAAAACATTTGCACATGCGGGTACATTTAGTCTGTGTTGATTAAGATTGAGACTACACACCACACTGGCGGGTAGAATAAAAATATTTCATACAGGCTCTAGAGAAAGCAGCTTGCTGTCACTTCAATCAGTTGGATCTGCCACGTGTCCTGCTCATGCGTAGTATGTGTCTGTCATCAAACATAAACATTTTTGTGATACTGTAGCTAAAACCAGAGGTAAGCTTATGTGTTGACAGTTAAAGCTAACCCAGCCATCATGTGTAGGTTTATTGCATGTTCCCAACAAAGAATTTATTCAGGCCGAAGGGACTACTTCTACCATGGCTAATGCGAGTGGCCGCTCGCTAATAAAATGACTTCTGTGAAAGATGCAGTACAATTAAGGTGTTCCAAATACATAGCTGGAGTTTAAGGAGGGAGTTGTGTTTTGCAGTGTGTGTCGTGTCAACATAAAGGAAATGTGCAGAGGCAATTCCTTTATTGTTTGTGCTACAACCATGAAACTGGAGAATATATAATTTTACGAGCTCACAATGTCTGTCTACAAGGCACAGCCTCTGCCCCTTCAGACTACACCATCAGTAAAGTAAAAAATGCACAAAACTGTCTGGCGCTACAGCATTGCCAAGAAAGCAAGACCCTAGTCGAACTTCTAATGGATGTGTAAGTAAATTGATTTAACATGTTACGTTATATAATATAAAATATTACCCAGATCACATTATCCAACCATTTTGTTTAATTGTTTTGTTAGCTAGTTGGCCACCATATTATTGTTAATTGTTTTCAGTTAATTGATAATCTATTTTGATTGGGGTTTGGATGAGAAGAAAAGGGGTGGATGTGAGAAAAAACAGTGTTTATCCCGTCATCATGGCACCTGTCAGTGGGTAGGGATGGTCTATTGGAGTCCATACCTCGACGGGTCAGGGCTGTGTTTGTGGCAAAAGGGGGACCTACACAATACTAGGCAGGTGGTTATGGCTGAAAGTTGTATTACAATAATCTAGTAATAACTACTGTTATATATTTTAATTTAATTGTAATTCCTCAAACATTTTGAAATTGAACACATTTTTATTAATATTATTTTAAATATTAAGTATTTAATAAATTGTCTATCTTACACTTAAAGGTGAATACCATGGAATGTATTAATTCTATTGTTATGTGTTACACTTGAGTGTTGAAACAGTTGAATGTTAATGTTATTACCATTATAGCTACACCGTGCGTATATTGATTGAGAATCGTGTACGAGACCAAGGTGACATGCTAAACACTACAAATAGCAAATTGCGATAATAAAAAGGAATGCATTTTTTTGGGAACCATGTTCCGTCCTTTGTAATTATCCCCGGTACGTGCTGAATGTTGCTCTTCTCCTTCTGTATGTCATGTTTGTTCCTCTGATGTCTCACTCTTTCTGTCAGTGGATGCCCACTTGTAGTATGTCAATGCAGCTAGGTCAATGCAGTACGCTCTGTCACAAACACACAAACACAAAGATGTTCATCATTCCAGTGGCCTGATACTGTGAGGTACTATAAGAGTATTACAAGGAAGGTGTTGACAATTCTGCCAAGTCGGCCATGTGACTATACATATTACACTGCAGATCCTAATTAAAGCACTGGTTTGCCTGGTCAGGTAATCCTCTTCCTAAAGCAGTTGTTGAACAGCACTGTAAAATATGCTTATATACACTTATATAAGTGTTTATATAAGTATATGTAAGTATATAAGTAATGCAAATATTATTTGAGTTTCTTTGCCATTATAGCTTTTTTCTGTCATATTTATTTTCATTATTTAAATGTTTAACTTTTAATTAAATGTAATATAAACAGACCTCAGGGTCTTGACTCTAACTGGTCTTTAGTTTGTCATGCATGCATGCATGATGTTTTATGGGGAGCTCAGGCAGAGTAGCTGCTGCATGTGCAATAGGCAAATATGATCTTAATCCTTACAAAAATCAACAACACCTGAGCCATATTGCCAGGGTAATGACGGGAGCCAGGTTCATTGAGTCCTGCTCACTTTAGAATACATTTCCCTGACATCTGTAGACTAGTGTCAGCCCAAAGCTAAAATCTCAGTTGCAGAAGGTAAATGTGATTATTGTCCTGGAATGTCAAATTGTAAAACTCAAGCCTCCTATTATCTGTTGGCTCATTACCTGGGAATTACACAGCTCCCACCAGACACACACCAAATAATCGGCACAATATCCACAAAGAGTGTTTAAAATGCCCAAAGGATGTCACAGTTATTACTCCTCCTTCCAGCCCTAACTTCACCCATCTTTCACACCCTCTCTTCGTCATATGAGGGTTGCCCTTTCTTCGTTCTTTATTATCATCATCTGCAAAACCTCATCTGCAGCATGGTTCACTTTTATCTCTTCATTCGGCAAGGTTAAAAAGCAGGAATTCAGGGGTGGAGAACACAAAGTCTTATTAAAAGCCATTAATGGAAAACTAGCAACTGGGCACAATGATTTCAAGATCTTTAAGGTCTTATTCTTCACATCATTGTAATGTTCTTTCTAGGATAAATTGAAATGGGCTTCAGCAGACTTTATAATAAGTCATATCTAACAGTAAGCGTGACATTTTGGTTAATGCCTTTTTCGTCACGGGTTTAGAGACAAGTTTTGTCAAATGTTACATTTGGCTCTTTTAATTTAATGTTTGCGTAAGACTTAGGGCCTACACAAATGTTAGGATTTAATGTGCAAAGAAAGAATTAAAGCAGAAAGAAGATAAAAGCATCTTTGTGAATTAACAAAGTCTTGGGTCTTGATCGGGATCTTCCTTGTTTAACATTATCGCCTCAGAAGCCATATACAAATTACTCTATAATCAATATGCGATCACAGATCAGCCCATGACAGACACAGATGTGAATCAGAATCACCTTCTCATGTCAGTAGGTGTAATGATGCTGCTAGTGGTAGACAACATTTATACACAAGATTTGCAGTGACACAAAGTGCACAGGGTGGCAAACGCACGCATTCTGCACACGGTCTTTTAACACAGTGCCCTGATTCTGACCTAGTTGCATAGTCTGAAATGCCTCTTCCGGGAAACTGCGCTATGCTTTGACCCACAATGTCTCCCTCCTGCATTTCCTACTTACTTTGGCATCCAAGCCCTGCTTGGCCACCTCATAACTGTTATATTTTGTCTGAGGCTTTGATGTATGACCTATCTGAAAATCATCTGCCCTGTGTTTCACACATTTCGGATCACATTTCCATACTACATCCCTGACTAAAAACTCTGATTTCAGGGACAGGATATCAGGTCAGGGCTTTATTTGGAGGGTTGAATCTGCATGTTTCTTATCCTTGAGAGGCTACGCTCAGAATGTTGCCGAGTCACAATGTTGGAATGTGTAAAAAAGAACAACAGATGTTGTCTCACCACGCCCCTTTCCTCAATCACCGCAGAAAAGAGGAGACAGAGAGGGTGGGACGAATGAAATGAAGCAGGAACGAAGCGAGCGAAGGGATGAACGCTTAGAATATGTTGTACGGGAGATCTCAATCTGGGCATGGCAGTGCAGTTGTGAGGTGATGCGGCTGGGTTTATTTTGGCAGGCGCGTTGAAGTGTTACCGCCACCCAGGCCTCCAAGTTAGACCAGATAACAGAGGATTAGCAAGCATTACCAGTTCACGCCACGTGCACGTAAGCACGCGCAAACAGCAGGCATGTGCAAACACACACTGGCATGGGCAGGCAGCCGGCATAGTCTGGGTGGTGGGAACTGGGATGTGGCCATTGTAATGATTAACAACAGAGCCATGTGCTTGGGGGAGAACAGTGGTTATGAAGAGCCTGTAATCCTTTAAGTGTTACCAACAGCAGCAAAACTAGAACACCCTTCAATGAAGGCTTTGATGAACCATTCAGGTCTGCGTCAAACTGAGGAATCCTCTGCTCTGGTGAAATTGAGTTTAAAAGACACACCCTGCAAATATGAATTCATGTACATGAGAAAATAGGAACAATAATGAATATGTTTAAAGCAGTTGATAATGGTTTGACTTTTTAGTGGCTACTGCTGAACTCCTTGCTTCAACCGGAAGCTATGCCACCAACACGGACCAGAGTTTCTCCAACCAACACATTTGGGTAGAGCACACAGGGATAAAGCAGAAGATTCAACACTGGCTTTGAAACTTGCTGTGGACAACCCACTAGCAGATGATTTCAGAGTAAGTGGGCAGGGATATGAAAAGTTCATTTTTAATGAGTCTACATGAGAAAGAGAGAGAGAGGGAGACTATCAGTCTTAGAATTTTTTTTTTTTTACTTTTGACACATAGTTTCCATGGCCTAGTGTAGCCACAGCTTTCACCATTCCCTTATATCAACATTGCCTGCTGACTGCACGCTAATCCTAATTGATCCACGTCGGTCAAGGCATGTGGAGGTAACGCGCCTTTAGTTTAGATGGAAGTGGGATAGTTACTTCCACAAAGCCCCGCCCAGATATGGAGAACTAACTTCCCCAAAGCACTCCATCCCTCACTTACAGACGCTTTTCTGCTGCATAGAAAAACAAGCAATTCCGTACAGTAAAAGATACAATTCCAGCAAGATAGCACTATTGATGGGGTTGATCAGTACTTGACAGTGTAAATCACTGTTGTGCATTTCAGCCGACTGAAGCTGACATTACTTGAAGACAGCCAGCATTATCAGATGTTGTACTTTTACTTTACTTTACAACCCGGCTGTAATCTAATTGAGCCCCTTTGAATCATTACAATGTCCAGAGAATGGGCAGCAACTAACAACATAACAATAAACAATAAAAGGATATTACAGCAATATCTCAATCGCTCTCCCTCCCTCCAAACAATGGCTAATCAAAGCCCATAGCTCAATTGAGTAATAGATTATGTTCATAACAATTTTCTTTTGCGATAAGATGTATGCAGCCCTTAGCTGTGGACGAATGGTCGTACACCAAAGCTGTGACGCGCATTACTGCCATTATAAACCAGTCATCAATATATTTACAACAACAAAATGTCCTAACTAGCACGGCATTCAACCAATGAGCATTAGGAGCAAACATTTAATGTTTAAATGTCATCAAACATTTAACCCTGCACATCACTCCCCCATTCCTAGATTTGTTTTAGTGTACTCAACATCTCAGTTTTATATCTTGACTGTTCTTCACATCATGTGTTCCCTTTAATTGTAAGCCCAAGTCAAGCACTGAACCATTCAGGTTGGAATTATAATTCTGCAAGTTGAGAATGTTGCAAGCTGAGACAAATGCGTGCATACTTTGGATGTGATGCAAACACAAAAAGGTTAATTACATTAACAAAAATAGCCACTACAATTGTTGTAGTTTTGATCCACAGATATTACAATTATTTTAGGCAGAAAAACCTAGCCAATATTAGGAGATATTGAAGTGTCCTTCAATGTGGACTGTTTGGTTAGAATGCCCAGACTTTCAGCACTGAGATTCATGGAGAGAAAGTTGACTAAAACGCAGCTCATTCAAGACAAAACAATGAAATGGTCATCAAATTAGAGAAATCCCCAAAGCAATAAATGGATGCGTAATTGGCCTAAGTATTGGGTTGTGTGGTTGTACAACATAGCTGTCTTTAGATTTAATACACAAACTGTACATTGCTCTGGAGAAGAGCACTGCAAATGACAAAAATACTAAGTGATATAGAGGAAAATAGAGACAGAAACAAAATACATTACAGCTTCACGGGAATGCATTTTATCAAGAGGCAACAAACTAACAACCTTTAGAAAGGTACACAACTGTGCTCTAAGCAGCAAGGTACACTGGATCACAGAAGTGATTTGAATGCAGGAACATAGGCTGTTGCACTGTTTCATGCTTGACACCCACAGACATACACAGACACACCTATGAAGGCAGTTACCACCAACTTACCACATAAGGGATGAATCTTGCATGAAGACAACGTGCTGCTAAACAACATGGTTTCTGTCAAATAGCACTTCTCTAATGTCTAATCTCTCACTTTTTCTATAACTATTACATTTCAGTGTTTCTTTAGTATTGTATTTAAGGTAAGCAATTTGAGACCTAGCCTAAAGAGACAATCGTGTTAGCAAGGAGTAAGTGAGACAAAATCTCTTGGAGAACTTGTTCTTGACGCTTATTTTGCTACAGACCATGTGGAGAATTGGTGAGGATATGTAATAACAACATATTTTGCAGCCTCTAGTTCAATTATATTAAATTTGGTTTAAGCTGTGGGCTGGCCCTGCATTTAAGATGGACCACCCCTATTATCTGATTGGTTGAGCTGAGGTCGTTTAAATTCACGTTCAAAGTAAAATGTGCGTCAGAGATTGTGACCCAATCTGACATTTAGGCTTGTCACGTCCTGGCTGGGGGCCCTCAGCCATCTTTTGTGCCTCGGGCTCACCATCAGGATGTGCCGTGTAGAGGTGCCTCTAGGCTTCTGTTCAGGGCTCCCCAATCGGAGACAGCTGTTGTCGGTTGTCTCTTATTGGGGAGCCTATTTAAGATTAGTCCTTGTCCACACACCTAGAATGTATGTGTTTGGTTCCCACACTCACTACGGCCGAGACAAGGCTACTTCTTCGCTGTCAGAAAAGGTGGATTGTAAAAAAAACTAAAAGATGACACTGAAAACTTTTGACAGAACAGTTGTTGTTTATTATCGGTTTGAAGAAAACTGAGAAAAAACATGCTTTAGTCAAGCAGTTCATTTAGCAGTAGTAGACTATCTACTGCTGCCAGATACCTCCAATGGTTTTTGATGTAATATTGACTGTGAATTAGAGAAAGGAGATTCAGGGGAATATATAGACTAAGCTACTTGTAATGAAGCCTAACACATCAACGACATAACGCATAAGGCAATAACAAAATATTTTTGCAGTACTTTATATTAATTACTAGTCTTCTTGTATTACAACAAAACTTTCTATTTAGGTTTGGATTCCATAGTAAATCTGATAACTGTCTGTGCATATGAGCTGCTTTATTAATGGACAAGCAGATTGTTTTCTTTTATTCAGCAGTGGTCTCGGCCGGGCTTCAGGGTCTTTTTATGGCCCAATATTATTATTATTTTAGCACTAGCAAACAAGCTTCTGGAGAATAAAACCACCATTGTTGGTACAATTAATAAAAAAAGACGAGAGATGCCCCCCTGTACACAGTCACAGTCCGAAAGATTTTCCACTAAGGGGCTGAGAGTTGGAAAAGTCTCACTCACGATTTTTCAAGGAAAGCCTAAGGAAAATGTATGCATCCTTAGCACAATGCATCGTACAGTTTCTACTGATACTGGTACAAAGAAACTACCCAATACAATTTCTCACTACAACAGCAGTAATTATGGTGTGGATGTTATGAACCAGATGGCACGGCTATATTCGGTAAAGGGAGGCAGCTGCTGTTGGCCGGTAGCTGTATTTTACAACATCTTTGACCTGGCTGCAATTATTGCTCATGTTCTGTACAAAGAGTGCACAAACGTAAAAATAAGCAGAAAGAAATTCATCCTGGTGTTGGTGAAGGAGCTGTGTGAGCAGCAGAAAGTGTCAGGTAATCCAGTGAATCTAAACCTAACCCTAACACCTTCCCCGTCTGCGAAAAAGAGATGTAAAGTCAGTGTTCAATGTTCAGGGAACAAAACCTAATCGATTGTTAAGCAATGTGATCTTTTGGAGGGGTGTTGGGTGCATTCTATACTAACTTAAACAAAGAAACAAAGAAACCCTGAACACAATGCATTGGCCAAGACTAACCTATTTATTCTATTTTGTTGGTGTGTTATCTACAGATGTTGAACTATTTTCTTATTGTTTTTTCAATTTGTTTAGATTCAGTAATTTGTTAAGTGACCAGGGGTTTGTATTTTTTCATTTTCAGGTGATTTTACAAGAATGTTTCAAACATTTTAATTTCATAAGCTACTTGGTCATGTGATTTATCACCTCAAACTAGTTTCAGACTTGATGTTTTTTAAGAGTGAAACTGAGAAAAACGGCTTAACTTTTGGACTGCCTATTGTGTAGTAAGGAGATTATTGAAAAAATAGGTTAGGCTATAAAGTATAACGTATTCAATAGTGTAACGTGGATGTATTGTGAGACCAAACTGCAGGTAGGCGTAAACGACAAGGTTTTAATTCACTGCGAAGGATAAGCGTAACAGAGTTAACTCGTTCAAACGACTTCACCAGTGACTTAGTGATACTAATCACTTAGAGCACGTATGTGCTGCCACGAAACATTGAGACAATAACGAACGCAGAGACAAGACACATGAGGGATTATATACACCGTTAACAAGGAACAGGTGCAGGGAATCAGGGAGGGATGCGTTCACAGGACATGGGGAACAAGACAAACACGAACGATGGTGCCTAGAAGGCCGGCGACGTCGAACGCCGGGGGGCTACGCGAACAGGGGAGTGGCCGCCAGTAGGCGGAGACGTGACAGAACCCCCTCCTGTAGGCACAGCTCCAGCTGCGCGAGGACGCGGAGCAGGACGCCCCGGACGGCGCCGATGGAAATCCCGCAGGAGGGACGGGTCGAGGACGTCCGCACGAGGCACCCAGCTCCGCTCCTCCGGGCCATACCCCTCCCACTCCACGAGATACTGCAGGCCCCCCCTCCGACGCCGGGAGTCCAACACCGAATGAACAGCATAGGCAGGGGTCCCGTCGATGTCCAGCGGCGGAGGAGGAGACGCCCGGATCTCATGCTCCTGGAGGGGACCATTCACCACCGGCCTGAGGAGAGACACATGAAACGTCGGATTGATGCGGTACGTGGACGGTAACTGCAACCGATACGATACCTCATTGACTCTCCTCAGGACTTTAAACGGCCCCACATACCGTGGGCTCAGCTTCCGGCAGGGCAACCGGAGAGGCAGGTTCCGCGTGGACAACCAGACGCGGTCGCCCAGGGCATAGACCGGGGCGTCAGAGCGACGGCGATCAGCGGCTGTCTTGTGCCGCCGGGCCGCTCTGCCCAACTGCACATGGGCCGCACGCCAGGTGGCGTCCGCCCCCCGGAACCAGTCCTCCACCGCCGGCACAGTGGATGGTTCCGCGTTCCAGGGCCCCAGCGGTGGCTGATAGCCGAGGACGCACTGTAACGGTTTCATGTTGGTGGAGGAACTGCGGAGGGAGTTCTGAGCGTACTCGGCCCACGGCAGAAAGGCAGCCCACCGCGCCGGTTGGTCCATGCAATACGCGCGCAGGAACCTGCCTACCTCCTGGTTCACCCTCTCAACCTGACCGTTGGATTCTGGGTGGTACCCGGAGGTAAGGCTGACCGCGACCCCCAGCTTCGCCATGAACGCCTTCCAAACCCTGGACGTGAACTGGGGACCCCGGTCAGACACTATATCCTCCGGGACCCCATAGTGCCGGAAGACATGAGAGAATAGCGCCTCCGCGGTCTGCAGGGCCGTAGGGATGCCAGGAAAGGGGAGCAAACGACAGGCCTTCGAGAACCTATCCACAACGACCAGGATGG
>JACXGK010001209.1:46752-74982 GCA_016801125.1 Novumbra hubbsi | reverse complement strand
GGGGGGGGGGGGGGGGGGGGGGGGGGGGGGGGGGGGGGGGGGGGGTCCTGGTCGGGGATGTAAGGGTTGTCACCAGCTATCCTTGAATAGGATATTCTGTCCTACGGTCTGTGGGGGAACATATGTAGAGTGCTGTGCGTGGCACCGAACGGGTCCCTGCGATGACTAACAGGGAAAGAGCAGGTCCGGGCATTGCGCATTTTATTCCCCCTTTCGTCCTTCAACCGAGTCACCTGCTGCATTTTATTAACAAAATAAGACAGCACTGATTTACAAACAGGAATGGGAGCATACTCTGCTGGCTGTCCCACAGACCGCAGGCAGAGCGCCAGGCAAACCGCACCATGGAATTATTTCCTGGACGTTCCTCGTCAACAATGACAGAAACATGCTAAACGGGATATAAGTGGATCTTTCGGATGTCATCCTTGTAGCTTTCAGAGTATGTTAAGGGTGATATGAGATCTGTACGTTAAGGTGTATGTAGATGATGACTGCATGTTAAGGTGTATGCTGAGATGTGTGTCACGTTGTATGTAGAGGATAATTATCGCATATGTTGAGGTGTACTGAAAGTGAAGGTGTAGAGGTAAATGATGAGATGAATGTAGAGGTGTATGTTAAGGTGAATGTAGACGTATATGTAGAGGTAAATGATGAGGTGAATGTAGAGGTGTATGTGAATGTAGAAGTGTATTTAGAGGTATATGTTAAGGTGTATGATGAGGTGTATGTTGAAGTGTTTGATGAGGTGTATGTAGAAGTGTATGTAGAGGTGTATGTTAAGGTGAATGTAGAGGTGGATGATGAGGTGTATGTAGGAGTATGATGAGGTGTATGTAGAGGTGTATGATGAGGTGTATGTTGAGGTGTATGATGAGGTGTATGTAGAGGTGAATGATGAGGTGTATGTAGAGGTGAATGATAAGGTGTATGTAGAAGTGTATGTTAAGGTGTATGTAGAGGTGTATGTAGAGGTGAATGTAGAGGTGAATGTAGAGGTGTACATAGAGGTGTACATAGAGGTGTATGTAGAGGTGTATGTAGAGGTGAATGTAGAGGTGTACATAGAGGTGTATGTATAGGTGTATGTAGAGATGAATGTAGAGGTGAATGTAGAGGTGTACATAGAGGTGTATGTAGAGGTGTATGTAGAGATGAATGTAGAGGTGCATGTAGAGATGAATGTAGAGGTGTAAGTAGAGGTGTATGTAGAGGTGTACGTAGAGGTGTACGTAGAGGTGTATGTAGAGGTGAATGTAGAGGTGTACATTGACGTTGACTTACGATGTACGTTGAGCGTGACTGTGGTGCGTTTCCCTGAAGGGATGGCCGGGTTGCTGGCCACACAGCTGTAGTTCCTCCCCGTGTCCGTATCCACCGGGTGGATGGGCAGTAAGCTGTAGGTGGTCGTCCTCTTTCTGTCTGGGAGAGGCTCCTAAGGGGCAGGACAGGGATTCGTTCTTAAGACTGAGGCCATCAGTAGAATCCAAAGGAAAAAAGGTTGATAAAAGTGTGACCGTGCGGGTGAAACATGATTGCGTTAGTGTGTGTGTGTTTTAATACTACGTGCATGTGTGTGTGTGTACACGTGTGTTTGTCGTGGCCTCACGGTGGTGCTGACTGCTCCGTCTACAGGCAGCCCGTCTTTCAGCCATGCTATATTGGCCACCGGCTTGGCCCCGCGGGAAACGCAGCTCAGGTTGTAGTGGTCCCCTGCATTCAGCAGCACCTCAGGAGCCCCATCAATCACTGGCTCATCTGGAGGGACTGGAGGCAGGAAACGAAAAAACACATGCTAATTCCCTGCACGTGCAAGACTGTGTCTTATCGATAGAGGGTGTATCTTACTGAGGAGTGCGATAGAGGATTTATCTTACTGAAGACTGTGATAGAGGATGTTTCTTACTGAGAATCGTGATAGAGGATGTAGCTTACTGAGAATCGTGATAGAGGATGTATCTTACTGAGGACTGTGAGTTTAGCTCTTCTAGAGCGCAGAGCAGCATCTGGAGCTTGACACTCGTAGAGGGAGTCATCAGACAGCTCTGCTGAGAGGATCTCCAGGTTAAACTGGCCCAGCTCCTGCACCCGTAGAACACGATACCTAGGCCAGGCTGGAAGACACATATAGTCAGTCACATGAGTTTTAGGTTAATCCATTGCTTTAGAAATCACATTATGTTTTCCAGATAGTACTTCTGAGAATTTTAGAGAGGAATTATGCCAAATTAAAATTATGTACAAAAACAGTAGTTATGTTTGGTAATTGGTCACATATCCTTGGCATGCAATGGTTGTCTGAAGTCGGTGACCCTTGTCATCACCAAACGATCTTCCCTGGTCATGCTCAGCCAGGACTTTACTGCAGCATTCTTCAGTTCCAGCTTGTTCCCGGAAGGCTTGTCTACTTCGATAAGTTGAATTCAGATCAGCTGATTGACTGGCCTAGTCAAGGGCATTACAACTTTTTGTCCTGCAAAACCTTATTCGTCATTGTCCTACTACACGATGAAGGGCTGTCAAATGAGTTTAGAGGCATTGGTTTTCATCCTAGCAGACACTTCAGACTTCATCCTGCTGCCATCGTCAGCAGTTACATCATCAATGAAGACAAGTGAGCCAGTTACAGTGGCAGTGCCCAAACTATAACACTACCTCAAATAAGTTTTACAGATTTGATTGATTACTTTGGATCATGAGTAGTTTTCAATCTGATGCGGATTTACCTTCATGTCATCTGTCCATAAGACTACAGGCTCTTAGGTACTTTTAAGCAAACTATAACCAGGTAATTCTGTTCTTGAGGTCTGTTATTAGGGTTTTGTCTCACTGTTGAATGTATTCTTCAGTCATCCACTGGCAAGGTCATTCTTGGTCTACCGTAGCGTAGCTCACCAGTGCTTTCTTTCCACTTCTCAAGCAAATTATTTTAGCATGCCTAATGTCTTAGCTATTTCCCTGATGAATTTATTCTGATTTATCTTCCTTACAGTTGCTAGCTTGACTTAAATTGACACTTCTTTGGTCCTCATGTTGTCAGACACTAGCCACAAACTCCAAATGCAAATGCAAAGAATAAAATCAAGACTAGACGCTGACAGCTCGGCACGCACTAATTACGTAGGCAAATACACACGTCTAACAACAAACCGCTGTAAAGCAATCCCTTTGGTACCCTAAAGAAGGGGAATACGTCAATTCTGCTGTAATTTCTTAAACGATTCATCCAATGACTAGAAACACTTGAATTTAAAGATGACAGTCCGCACCAAACAGCAATTTTATCTTTTGAAATCCAAAATGCTTGGAACAAAGAGCCAAACCAAAAAATCATGTCTGTATAGCTAATAACCCAACAAGCTGACATTGCTTACAATGCACCGGGATCATGGCCGCATCTCAATTCGAAGAACAAGAAGAGGAAAGAGTGGCAAGTTGGTTCCATTTCTGGCCAGTAGTCAACTGACTCGCATCAGGTGTTTCCTTACATGACATCTAAGTCCACCAACTGAGAGAGTGAAGGGGGATTTGCTGTCATTTAGACTCCCTCAGACACACACACACACAACTTGCACACACACAGCTCCAGTTGTTGCTATGTGTTCTCTCCACTAGGTGGCATACATGTTCCGTTTTTAACAGCAAGAAAGAGAGACCGCATACATTATGACAACAGCGTTTTAGAGGACTCCAAGCGGACAAACGCCAGGTTTCTTGTCCTTCCTCTTCTACATGAATTCCATCTGAATCTCCCCGCCACGGTATCAACTGCTAGTCCTCCTGTATAGCCAGAATTTCTCAGACTAGCTCACTTCTCTAACCTTGTTTGCCCTTGTATGTGGCATGGCATTGTGTGTGTGTTGTCTCTGTGTATTTGCATGTGAAATGTCAAGAGACCAAAAGCGAATAAATGGAGACGGAGAGAGAGAGAGAGAGAGAGGTTGGGAGATTGACGTGTGTGAGGGAGCCACTGTTCATTCACATGTTTCTATTTAAAAGCTTTGGCTTGAAGCAATGAACCATTATAGTAACAATATGATTAAAGCAGAGAGAGACCGAGTCAGAGCCAGAGATAGAGTCTGTGACAGAGTCAGAGGAATAACAAGGGGACACGATGCAGAAAGCTAGGAAATAAAACAGCCGGAAAGAGGAAAAGAACGGAATGAGCAAGGGGTTGAGAGAGACCAGGCAGCGGGAGGGTGACAGAGAAGGGGTTGAGCATGAACAGAGGCCAACCGAGAGCGAGACGAGAGGCAGAAAGATGGAATGGGGCAGGGACAAGGTGACGGCATGGAGACACGAGGAACAGAGAGCGGGAGAAAGGTTGGCCGAAACGACAGGATGCCAGAGAAATGGTCAACGTTATAGTTTTTACCAAGAGTTCGGTGACACTAAAACGTTGACCATTTCGCTTTAGCAAGGGGAGCGGGCGAAAGCGGGAAACCAGGTATAGAGACATAGAAATGTGATGTCCATACATGGAGGTGGAGGAGGATAGAAATACATAGACATGGAACCGACAGACACGCGGAAGCAGATGAGACGAAAAAAAGCACGGTTGGAAAAATCCGGAAAAGGGTTTCTGAGGGCAACTGGACACAACGATGTGTTGTTGGGTGGTGTTAGGGTAAATGTGGTCTCACCCCGGAGGTCCTCTCCTATGCCCAGGGCCAGTCCATCCTTGGTCCACTGCACAACTCCCGAGTAGTTAAAGACAATACAGGACAGGACCACCCTCTGACCCCGGACCACCGACTGATCCGCTGGTTCCTGGGAGAAACGAGCTGTCCACGCTGGGGAAGGAGAGGAGGGGAGAGGGGTAAAGATGGTGACCAACTTGTAGCATTTTTTGTGTTAGATACACCGTTGTCGGTAGAGTGTTGTTACATTAGGTACCGTACGGCTGTGTAGAGACCCTGCCTTTCTCTCATTGGAGCGGTTCGGGTACTAGGAATAGGCCTAGAAACTGAATGCCCCTTCATTTACCATGATTTACCGTGTCTGGGTGGTGTGTTGATACCGTCTTTCAGTTTCCTGTTCCACTGGGTAGAAATTCTAACACGTTTGGGGGTGAGAGTGCATTGATAAAGATGGAAAGATTGGGAAAGTTTTTAAATAATAGAGTGAATAACAGAGGGTGAGACTCAGTCCGGAGAAGTAGCTGAAACCCTCATGAGTTAACCCACCGGGTTTCACCCTGTCTCCTAGTCCCTCATGAGTTAACCCACCGGGTCTCCCCTCGTCTCCTAGTCCCTCATGAGTTAACCCACCGGGTCTCACCTCGTCTCATGGTCCCTCATGAGTTAACCCACCGGGTTTCACCCCGTCTCCAAGTCCCTCATGAGTTAACCCACTGGGTTTCACCCCGTCTCCTAGTCCCTCATGAGTTAACCCACCGGGTTTCACCCCGTCTCCAAGTCCCTCCCGGCTTCCCCATCTCAAACCTCTTTCTATCTTTGACTCTTCTCTCCTTTCTTCTCTAACCATTCCTCCCTGAAGTATGAGTCATCTCCCAGGCTTCCCCTCCCGGTTTCTTCTTCATTCTCTCTCTCTATGTAATGTCTAACTACAGTACATGTCATTGTCTGTACTCTACAGGGCTGTTCCAGTTCTCTTTTGAGAGCCACCATAGTTCTGTCTGCAGTATAAAAGCACACTGTATTCAAGTGTTGTGACTGCTTGTCCAATACGGAACAGGTTGTGTTTCATGGCACATAATGAAATGCAGCAATTAAACTGCTCATCAACATGAGGCCTGCCTAATAATTAGATTCATTTGTCTTGTTGTCTTGTTTTGTCTCTCTAAATGTAGAGTAAACATATTCTTAATGTAGTTGCTTATCGGTGTGTCATAACCTAATCTTGCTTCTTTGACTGAAATAGTACATACGTTAAAAAACAGCAATCTAAGATGGATTCCTGTTCTCTCCTTGTCTTAATGTTTCTGTATTTTTTTTATACAAAAACTACTGTTATATAGGATGAGTTTGAATATAAAATACAGCTAAATACAGCAAAGGGAATTTAGGAAATGAAGTCATTGTCAAGGTTGGAAATTATTTTTAATAGAAAACAATCCTTCAAAAGTTTGCTTTTGTCAAAATATCTTCCACCAAAGCACTCCCAGACCATCACATTGCTTCCACTATACTTGCCAGACGGTGTTGAGCACTTGTTGAGTGGTCTGCATATTCTGTACGTTCTTTGTTGTCTGAACACTTCAAACTTAAATGTGTCCATCCAAAACCCTTTTTTCCAATTTTCATCCATCCAGTGTCAGTGTTGTTTTGGCCATTTTAATATTTTCTTGGTATTGGCCAGTCTGAGATATGTTTTTCTTACAACAACTAACAGTATCCCGGAGTTGCCTCTTCACCGTTAACGTTGAGACTTGTGTTTTGTGTGTAGTATTTAATGAGCTGCCAGTTGGACCTGTGAGTTGTTTGTTTCTCAAAATAGACACTAATATATTTGTCCTCTTACTCAGTTAAGCACCGGGGCCTCCCACTCCTATTTCTATTCTGGTTAGAGACAGTTTGCACTGTTTTGTGAAGGGAGTAGTACACAGTGTATATGATTTTCTGTTTCTTGTCAGTTTATTGCATTAAATAACTTTCATTTCTCAGAACAAGACTTGACTGATGAGTTTTAGAAGATCTTTGTTTCATGTCATTTTGAGTCTGCAATTGAACCCACAATTAATGTGCTCACAGTTTCCAGCTGTGCTAACCTAATTTAAAAAAAGGTTTTCGAATAATCAATTAGCCTTTTAAAATAATAAACTTGGATAAGCAAACACAACATGCCATTGGAACACAGGACTGATGGTGGCTGACAATGAGCATAGGTAAAACTATGTAGATACTCCATAAACAATATGCTGTTTCCAGCTACAATTTTCTTTTTTCAACAATTACAATTTCTACGCTGTTTTTCTGATCAACTTGATGTGATTTTAATGGGCAAAGAAATGGTTCTTCTGTAAAAAAAACAAGGAAATTCCTTTGTGACCTCTAACATTCGAATGGTAGCGTATATATATATATATATATATAAATATGTATATATTTTTTAAGGTTATTTATACGTTTATTGGTGTTAAATAAAGTGTTGCTTTATCAATTTACCCAAATTTGATAACTGTTAGATATAATCATGACATATTTCTTTGTATGAATCTAAAATTACATCTTAATTTGAGCAACTTCTGAAAGCATACTTAATGATGATCATTAACAGCAATTCCTTCCATTAACATATTTTTACTTCAAAGCCCTATTAAGTTATTTCCCACCACGTCCTACCAGATACACAGTGATAGAATAACAATCAAAGTCCCTCTTCTGTCATATCTGCCACAGTTGTTAAGAAAGTCTTTCTCTCTGTCTCCAACTCTCTCTCCATCTCTTTCTATCTCTCTCCCTCTTCCGTGGCCCTTTGCTGAATTTTCAAATCCCAACTTGTCCCTTGAGCCACCCGCCATATGATGTTGTACAGTATACGTCCTTTACTCATACTGATGTTGTTTCTGTGTTCCCTCTTCCTCCTCCTCATCCTCTGCTTGGAGGGCGTGGAGAGCCACACTGTCACAACCCATTTATCACATTAAATATCAGCCCTATAGCGCTTTCTCCCTCTCCTCTCCATCCATCCCCTCTCTTTCTCTCTTCTCCACCCTCCCTCCCTCCCTCTCTTTCTCCCTTCCCCTCCCTCCCTCCCTCTCTTTCTCCCTTCTCCTCCATCCCTCTCTTTCACTGAGCCCTCCAGTGTTCCTCTGTAGGTCCTCATCTCTCTCACCTAAACAACTGGCATATGCCTGCTTATCCCCCTGATCCCAAACTCTCTCTTTCTTTACCTCCCTTTCTATCTCTCTTTCCAACGTGCGTGCATACTACCCCCCAACGTGATCGGCTTTATGTGCTGGTTGGACATAGTTTAAAATATGCCCGATATTATGAAAAACACAATCATGTGTAAAAAACATTGCAGCCAAAAATAGTAATGCCTTCTGACAGCAACAGTAATTATTCAAAAGACAGAGTTAAACAATGTACACACAACATCTCATACGCCTCCGTATGTTCGGCGTAAGGCCTACGACATGCAAAAAAAGAGCAATGGTCCCAGAGTGAAGCCCTGTGGCACACCACGTTAAAGCAAATGCGGTTGGCAAAGTGACAATATTAATATGATCCGCCATTAGTCCAAACTTAAGCCCTGGGACGACTATGAACAATCTTCAATTAGGCGAATAATGTTACCCAGTCAGATCAAATCAACGTAGCTGGCCACATATGTTCTCTAATGTGATACCCTCTAGTGACCGCTGCAGTGCCATGTTCCAACAACAACGGCGGACCAAACACAGCCGCAGGGAAGCGAGGCCATCACTCCCTCTACCTTAAACATCACTGGACAAGGTATTCCCTTCACTGTCATCTGAGAAACCACAAACCACACGGGAGTAGGAGGGGCCAACATTGGGACTACATTGAGTCTCACATTTAAATAACATCAGGATAGGATTGGATTAGGATAGGCCTAAGTGGCATTAGGATCGGCCTTGATTAGGATATGTTTACATTAAATTAGGATAGGCCTGGATTTGGATAAACCTTTAGGACATTAGTATAGGGCTGGATTAGAATAAAACTACATTATATTAGGATAGGCTTGGATTAGAATCATCCTACATGACATTAGGATAGGCCTGGACTAGGATCTGTCTATATGACTATAGGATAGGCCTGGATTAGGTTCGGCCTAGGTGACATTACGATAGGCCTGGATTAGGCTATGTATACATTAGTAAAAACAGGAAATGCTGACCCATATCAATAACTGCTTTCTGTAGGCCGCTTTGTGTACTTTAATACTACTTAGACTCATATGACCCTTATGTGAGTCTATCTAGAAGACAGAGAAAAATCTATAAAAACAGGGCACAGAGGTGAACAGGAAAAAAGGAAAAACAAAAGAGAGAAAGAAAGAGATAGAGGGAGAGTGAAAGACGGAGATGGGGATGGAGGGAGAGATAGAAATAGAGAGGGAGAAGGAAGAGAGGGAAAGAGAGAGAAGGAAAGAGAGATAGAAAGAAGGAAAGAGAGAGAGATGGAGCGCTTGTATTCTTCCACTATGTGGGTTATGCTGCAGTGACAAATTTAGAGTGTCCTGATTTCCTTGAGTCAGTGATCCCCAGATACCATCAGGAGACTCAGAGGACCCTGACCGCACAAAGACACCGTCACAAAGAACCCTGACCGCACACACCGAGACCTAATAAAACATGCACACACCCACCCAAATCCACACAGACATAATACAACAATGTGGCAAACCATGTCCTAACACACGCGCGAAAAGCGCGGTCAAACCCAACCCTGACCGTCTACCACACCGTGGCATACCCGGTCAGCACACACACACACACACAGGGAAACACAAATCAAACACTGTCTCTAGCATGTGGCCGGATAGAGACATCATGGTCACTAAAGCCTATCCACACAGACAGTCAAATACGACGGCATGCCGGGGCCTGCTGTTAACATAGCCACATTGACACAGCGGAGCCTGACCACACAGTCAAATGGCACAGAGAGCTACAATTAACACCTCGCGTGTCTCACCATCCCGTAATCGTAACAACAACACAACATGTTACAGACTCTGTCCCGGCTCTCCGTTCAACGCGCCGCTCTGCCCGTACAGACGCGGTCCCAGCCGCCGCGCTAACAGGAAAGGCCTCGAAACAGATGTACACCACGACGACTCACAACCGGGAAAAATAAAGAGTGGACTTAAAGTCGCCGTGGCTACCAGGAAACTGGGTAGGGGGGGGGGGGGGGGGGCGTGTGGTACGATGTCACATCGCCGGGGCTTGGTCTGGTGTGCCTGAATGAATTGAGTGCACGTTATTAATCCTTTTTAAAGCAATAACGTTTGATGAAATTACATTTGTATGGATTTATCAATCTATCTAATTACGTGTCCACTATCTGTCTATCTCTCCCCGCCTTCCCCTCTTCCACTCACTGGCGGTCCCTTGCCTTCTTTTCCCCCCGTCTCCACTCTAGCCAATCCAGCGCTGTCGTTGGATCACAGACTGGCGTCACCATAGCAACAGCTGACGTCTAAAATAACTGCCCAAAAAAAGTTTGGTGCGTGTGTATTCACGAGAGTGTGTGTGTGTACATGAGGGTGTGTGTTTGACGACTCCCTCCCTTGTGTCCTGATACACCCATTTTCTGCAAAACATTAATCATGACCTCATCCTCCTTCCTCCTATCCAATTAATTGCCCAGCGCGCTGTTGTCCTTTCTCCTCTATTTCTCCCTTTCTTTTTCCCTTTCCCTCTTTTTACTCGTACCCCCTCTCCCCTCTCCCCTCACCCGTCTCGCACTTTGTTGTTGAGGCTTTCTTACTCTGGCCTCTCTCAACCCACGCGAAGGGACGACAGAAACAAGCCGAGGGGTCGAGGACGAAGGTGAGGATGTGTCTGAGGATCACCTGGTTCCAACTGACAATAGCAACATGGCGACGTGGCGTACTAGACCAGAAGCAACCCGTCGCCACGGAAATAGCATCTAGGTAGGAGGATGCGGGGAGGACGGAGGGACCGAGTGGGTGGAGGGGGAAAGGCGGTGGGAGGAAAGGGGACAGCGCTGTCAGCTGACACACAAAAGGTAGCTGGCTGGAGGCGGAGAAGGAGCAGGAGGTAGAGGGGAGACTCCTGTCTTTGTCCGAGAGCATCGTTTTCCAGTTTCCCTTCTTCTGCCATCTCACCTCCCCATCCTCTCCTAGACCTCTCGCTTTCCCCGTCCCTTTGACCGTGTCTACACGGTCCTGGTCCTTCCTCTCCTTTCTCCGTCCAGTAGTGCATACTCAGGCATAATCACGCCCTCCCTCCTTTTGCATGTTTCCTCTCTACCTCTCCCATCCTGTTTATCTCTCGCGTACCCCTTATTTCTCGCTCCCTCCCTCAACGCAGACTTGGGTAAAATGGTTGCTATAGAAACAGATTTATTTGAAAATGGAGGGATGGCAATTATTTTGACGATGTCTGTCTGTGTGCATATCTCTCTGCCTGCATGTGTGTGTGTGTGTCTGTGGCTCTTGTGTATATGTGTTTTTTTCCTTCTGTCCTCTTGTCTGGGGGCTGTTCTCACACACATATTTCACATCCCAAGTGCTTTGTTTGTGCCGAACCACCGTTACAGACATTGTTACCATAGCTACAGCCATTGAGGACCACTGACACAATGATAGACACGGTGGCCATGGCAACCCTCCGGATCGGCGCAGGGTAATATGATAATTCATGGTCAAAGCATCCAACACGTTACGGGACACCATGAATATGCCTGGGCTTTTCAGAACCCTTCACTTCAAAAAATAATCCATGCGGTCCTTTGTGAAATAAGCATGTAAACGGGAGACAAAGAACACTTGAGTGTAACCAGGGGTGACGACCAAGGAGATATAACGACAGGCCGTTTCTCACCTTGATCAAGGGCTGCACTTTATACAAACAACAAACCCAAGGTTCTTAGTGAGATAGGTCCTCAATCCACAGTATTGTGTTTCGCAATCTGAATTAGCTACCAAAATCAATATTGTTATGAATCAATAATTCACCACAGTGGTTTCCGAACAATGTTTAATTGTGGCTTGCCCTGTGATCCATCACACAAACCAACAATACATCCAGACAGATTTGAGTGTTTTCGCAAGGACCAACCTAAACCTTAACATAGTCAACAACAAGGGAAGTATTAACTATTCAAATACCAGAGGTTTTATTTCCAGTGCATTCCATCCATCACGCTTTTCGGATGTCTTCTTTAATCCATTCCAGTTCCATCAAATGTTATTAGTACGTCGCTTCTTCCAATGTCAACCATCCCTAAACTGCCAAATAAAAGCAGGAGCCTTGACCCCCTGTTGTGATGTCATGTTTTATACATATATATTTATACACACACACACACACACACACAAGACCTCAGGGTAAATCGACATCAGTAGGGTCTTGGTGAGGTTTGAGGCTATAACAGAGACTGGGAAAGACCCTGGCTGGCAGAGTGTGTGCCAATCTCATTTAACTGCTCCATGTCATTGCTAGCTAGCGGAACACATTCTGAATGGAACGTCTGCACTGTAAGGTCAAAGGTCGGACCGTTATTAGAAGAACAGGAATACAGAGCCTCAAATGAAGCCATACCCTTCTCACCCACAAAAAAGTTGCTGAACCGTTAACAAAGTGTGTGTGTGCGTGTGTGCGCGCTCACGCGTAACACATGGTTTTTCCCTACTTTCGCAGGCCAAATGGCTGTATGGCTGGGTAATAACTGTAAGCCTATTAGGTGGCCGGCTGTAATGTTGTTATCGTAGATTGAGAGAGACGGACGATGCGACACGAATCTCCCTTCCCCTTCTCCAGGAGAAACTCAGAGAGCGAGAAATGAAATGACATCATCACCCATAGGCCACATTCCTACAGGGAGGAGGGGGAGGAATGGAAGCATGGGGAGATGGTGGGACAGAGGGAGGGAGGGAAAGTGGGCGTAGAAGGGGAAGAGGGAATGTCCCGAAAATGTGCGAGGGAGAGAAACACAACCCAACGATGGCACTGAATCTCATCTCCTGTTTATGTGTATGTATACATGTGTGTGTGTGTGGCTGGGTCTGTATGTGCGGGTCTCCGTGTGTCCTCCTTCCATACAGGAACGCTGTACTCTGCCTTCATCATGTGCTCCCTCTTTTAACTCATGTGCTTCTTTATCTGACCCCTCCCCCTCCCCTCTCCTCTCCGCGGACTAAAGGAATGCAAGAACCACATCTGGAACTTATTAGAGAGAGAGAAAGACAGAGAGAGAGAGAGAGAGAGAGAGAGAAAGAAAGGACTGAGGGGAAGATGGAAAGAGAGAGAAAGGAAGAAAAAAATGTCAGAGGGAAAAGAGAAAAAAGTATGAACGGGGGGGGGGTGGGGGGGAGAAGGGAATCAAGCTTAGCTAGCAGAATGAAGAAGGAGATATGGAAGGACAGAGAGGGTATAGAGAGACACGGAAAGTAAGAGCAAGAGAAGTCAGAAAGTGTAGGGTTGAATAAAAGAAGTTTCAACTAAGATTGACGCCAATTAATTGTCGTGTATGGCATGGACAAAGGCCCCTCACAAGGGCTCAGAGAGGGAGAGGCCTCAGATGTGGGTCTAGGAATTCCTGATTTGAGTGTAGCCCTTTGAACTCCCGCTATTCTATATACTCGTTGAATGTGTGATCGTGTGGACATACATACGTGTGTGTGTGTGTGTGTGCGCGGACGCGTGTGGCTAGCTGTCCCTACAGAGGAGCCAGTCAGGCTTGAGTAATCGTCCCTTTCTCCTGGCCCCCCAACCCCCCCCACCCTTCTTTTCCCCTCCTTCTCCCTGCGTCTCTCTCACTCCAGCTTTTCTTTCATTTCATCCCCCATCCCCCACTACTACCACCCTAAAAAAACTAAAATCGGCCTCGATCTGGCCCCCTCATTTTCACCCACCTGCCCGAGAGCCCAGCCTACCCCCCCCAAATACAACTTTACGTCACCCCTCCCCCGCCCAGAAATTGGTCCTCCGCAAAATGTAGCACAGTTTGAAAACATGGCTCAGGTCCACTCTTTCTCAGTCTCGCTCTCTTTTCTCCCTCTCAGCTTTGTGAATTCTTACAAAGACTTTAGAGAATGTTTTCAAAACTCTACTGCTGAGCCCAGTCAAACGCAAGGTAGCTGTAGAAGAGGTTTTAGAAACTGCTTTTTGACTGTTTACAACGGTATCCCTGGAACATTAACTTTGATGTTTAGCTGCTAGATAAAGCAATACAATGTATTACAACCAGTGGTTTTCCTAATGTTATAAATGATAGTACATTTGCCAAATCTAATTTGTAGTTTCTTAGCTAGTTTCATAGTTTCATTGTTTTTGTAACTCTGCATTACAACAAACAATAGCCTACTATTACATGAAAAATAAGTTATTAATGCATTAAAACATCAAGACAGGTCAACATGCGGTGTAGAACAGCCATAACCAATGTGCCAGAAAGGCTGAGTGTTCCTGACTACGGTATGGAAATGGAGGACGGTGGAAAACCTTACCACAACATCACATTGACGGTACCACTTGATCCATGTTCAATTTGGCCTACAAAGTCCTGCGAGATACATTTTCCATTTTAACATTTGATGTGTCCATATATTTTAATAAAAACATTGAGACAAAACAATATAGCTTATGGAACCGAGTTGGGTTTTTTGTGGTCGGTAGTGTGTGTGGGTGTGTGTCTATGTGTGTGTGTGAGTCAGTAATGGTGGCATTGTACAGAAGGACGGTGGCTGACAAATGTTACGACTACACCGAGCCATCTTGTCAGCCGTCCAAGCTGCCCAGGTACGCACGGTAGCTACGGCCGGTGTCGCTAGATGAGAAGGTCTAGGCTACTGGCATCGACAACTGCATCGTAAACGTACATTCGAGACCTTTACATGGCACTCATCCAGAGATACGTGCATAGATTTTCGTACTGGAAAATACAAACAACTTTAGAGTTCCATGAAAAACCGCACATACCGCTACACAGAGCATCATGTGAAAACTTGATGAAGAATTTTTCTTTCTCTTCAAGTGTTTTGGGAGCGATGAACAAGCCAGAACGTTTGAAGTGTAGAGCGTGAATGAATAATGAAATGGGTACATTGTTCCACTGGCCTTATGACCACAGTGGGTGACACAGTTTGCACTTAAGCCATGTAACAAACACAACATGGGGATGTGTGTGTAACACGGCTAGTGTGCTTGTGTGTGTGTTCCAGCGCTGATGGATTTATGAGAGAAATAACTGAACACGTCTCATGGGTGATAGTGAACCACCAAGGTGGTATGAACCCTGCCAAAAAAAACAATATTTTCATGTTGATTTGGGTTTTATTGCGTGTTTTGTGTGTGTGTGTGTGTGCCGGTGTGTCTAATCGTCATTCAACTTGTACCAATTGCATGTTTTCTTTTGTGTAAGGATAATATAGATCACTGTGGCTACAATATAGGACATCTGCTAGTTGTGTTACAGGTTTAGACAGTGTAAACGTCATCTGATGCTAACGGTCGGTGAAGATGTACCCTGATATTTTTGCATGGACGTTAAAATAAGGACAAAGGAGTAGCCCGAGCCTATTGGGATCTGAAAAGAGACATACATGGATGACATCATCCTATATACCTTTCAAACACGCCCCCTACCTATGATAAAGTGGTTGGGTGGTCAGTACCTGCGCGCGCCAGCACATCACCGTACACGCACTCTCTAACTGGCACACACACACAAAGTAGACAATGAAAAGGGAGGTTTGCCTTGTGCCGTGCGCGAGCACGAAGAAGATGCTGTAATCTAACAGGTAGCCCGGGAAATCGCGTTCCCTTAGTTGTCGTATAGCAACTACGTGATAAGAATAGCTATTATTGTTTGTCATTAATCAGGTATTGAATATGTAGATGATGGTTATTAAGTATGAAACTTTGTTGGTCATACGTGAATTCCTGAATATATGGCAAAAACAGTAACCAGTTCAATATTTCAAGTCACGCGCACGAGCAGGACCTGGTAGCCTACATCCATGCACTGCACAGGAGCGGCAGCTGCGCGTGGCAACAAGGATTCAGTCTACAATGGCCTTGCTGTGTGTGAGTGTGTGAGTGTATGTGTGTGTGAAAGAGTGCGTGTGTTATTAGGTTACATTTATATCACAGACAACAATCAAGGTGACAAGTAACGTTTGAATAAGTGAGGCAAGCTTTTCCCACATTCCAGTGTGGAGCACCTTTGGTCAATCATTTTAGATGCGCACTGTCATTCATATCACGTCCTATCTGCCTAACACCCTATAAGGCTACCGAATGCACACGACTAAGGTCATATGGCAGATACTAGATTATTGCATCAATCAAGGCCATGACCATGTTAGATACAAACCCAGCGCATACACCATCTCTTTATCAAATAGCCTACAATTCACACCGCAGGCCATGCACTAGCAAACTCATCGTCATACATGCAGAAAATGAGCATTTACCTTTATCACTCTCATACAGCACGCATGTACACACATACACAAACCCACACACGCACAAAACTGAAGCAAATCTAAAGTAACTTTTCCTCAAGGGCGAAAGCGTTGGGTAGCCTATTGTTCGATAACATGAGACAGCGTGTCGTGGACGAGGTTACAGGGAAAACCCTTGTCTTACCACGGTGAAAACTCAACGCCAAACTCAGGAGCAGAAGCCTCTGCATGGTTCAGAAGACCAGTAAGTCCGTTAGCTCAATTCTCCGTGAGGACAGCATCAAAAATCTTCGTTGGATTTTATTCAGCCGTGTAGGGTAATTGTAATCCTTAAAACAACTATATGTAACGACTTCCGTCCTTCTCCGCCTCCCCTTACAGCTCTTTTCTTTCCGCGGTTTAGATCATTTCTCTGTTTTTCCTCTACCCGTTTTGCTGTCTGTTCTTGCACGCTCGGCTGGGTGACGGTCCGTTTTCTCATTAGCGGCGCATTCCTATCTCTCTCACTCACTCTCTACCACTCTCTGCTCTCACGTCAGCGCCACAGCACACACCCCTCCTGTTTCTAATCTAAATATCGTGGTTAATCGTAGGCTACTGCTCTTAGATAAAAACATGACTTTCCCACAACGTTGGATTTTTGCCAGTGTTGTTGTATTTGTCTGTGTAAGAGGAATTGATTATTATATATGTAATGACAGGCATGTCTAATTGATTCATGGTAAATGAATTCAGCTTTTTGCAAAGCAAACGTTTGTACCAGATATTTCCGCCGTTGGTTGCCTCCTTTCTCGTAATTTAGAAAGATACAGGGGCTATTCAGATGTTCACTGTGTCGTTCACTGTCATCAATAAGCATGTATAGTGGGGCTATAGGCTGCTTTCATCTGATTCTCTCGGCTTTTGCTGCCTAGACTACCAGTCCAGTGTTGGAGCGCCCTCAAGTGCACGAATTCATGAACAACTCCCAAACAACTGGATCAACTATTCAAATCCCTACACACGAATGCATCTGACAGAAAAAAACACAATAGATACACTCATTTGTTCACTGAACCACTTTTACAATTATGAGTCCGGAAATTGCCATGATTAAATTGCTGTTGGTCCGATATTGCATGACTCGTACGTCCACAGTTTATTCATTTCACTAACATGTATTTTCCTAAATACTTAATTTTTCTATGAATAATTCAGAGATGGGTCACTTGAGAATAAAAAAAAAAAGGAATGTATTGTTTGTATGGTGTAAAAATGTAGTATCATATATAATGCCTTTAATTGTTATTAAGTGATGCTAATCCAAAATAAAATCTAGGATTTCTATTGTTAATGTTATGGGATAAATACGCTTACTGAGGATATATTGATGTCTATAGACGTATAAATTTCAGGCTTGAGGAGGATGCTGATAACGAAATGGTGGCGGAAATTCTGTTACGAGTCAGTATACATATACTATATATAATATATACAGTATATTTTCCGTAATAAAAATCAGCAGGTCTGCCGAGTGGCACGCAGAGGTGACCCATCTCTGCCGGGACTCGAACCCGGAGCCTCTGGATTAGAAGTCCAGCGCGCTATTCCATTGCGCCACAGAGACTGCGCCAATATAATCTATTCTGGCATGGTTTAGATTCTCATATCCGTCTATGTAGACGCTTTCTGCATCCCTGCAGCATCAGCACCACTTTTATTTTGGCTCTATTACATTGGCCGGTAGAGGCCGCTGTTTGCGATTTGTTCAATAGACATTACACGCAAAAGCTGGGCTCTAGAGCCAAAATGGCGAAACGTTTTCAGTTGCGACCTGCAGAATAATATTTGTATATTAATATGTGTATACATATAAAAGATCTAATAACAATCTTTGTGCTATAAGCAGGATAAAAATCATTTTCCAGTTTATGATTACATTGTGTATAATCACATTTCCATATTTTCTAAATATAATATATTTTCGTAAGATAATATAAATACTGTAGTATTTTTGATCGAGCTGAATAAGCGCAGAATAAACACACGCACTTAAGAAACGATATGATTCTACTGCCATCTCAAAATAATTCGCGTAATTTTCTTACGTTTGATCATTACCATCACACCATTCACGGATGGGTGGAAATGTAGGCACGAGGACAGCATCGATGGCACAAAGCGTGTAGCCTACAGAATCTTAAGTAGCTTAGCCCCTGCTATTGCACTGCAGTTGCATCATGCCTATCCTATGGGACGCTGGTTTTCTATACGGTTCCATAACGGAAATATTATGATGATTGACAACATTGCATCAGGTTTGATTCTTCTATCTGTCAGCAGATGGCATTGTACATCACTTCAAATCAATTGTACACCGTGCTATACTAAAATCTTAATTGAAGTCATTGTTAATATATTCATTGCAATTTGTTGATTATTGGCCATTGTCCATCAATTGTTTCTTAAAGGAATAATTAAAAACATGTGAAAATAAGTGACAAGATGTTAAAATGGTTATTACATTTTCGTTGATACGTTTGTGAGATTGCAAATTATGAAGTCTATCCCTGTAGCTTGATATTTTTCCACAGCTCCGAATTCACTGTGTTAGGCTATAATACTTGTATTTCTACACAGTTCCACATTTACAGTTTTAGACTAAACAGTGCCTTCAAAAAGTCAGACAAATTGCTCATATTACTGAATTGTCCGACACAGAGAGATGGTCTGTCCTCTTTTATTAAAGCTGGCGTAGGGCAGTATTGGAGAAAGTAGAGGCCGCTCATCCTTCAACATTGTAGTGTAATTGGAAAACTGTTTTGCTCACATAATTGAAAAGGTCAAACCAGATATTATTTCCTACAAGCAGACAGGCTCCCTAAATAGGAGGATACTAGTAAAGAAAATTTTTGCAACCTCATGTCAAATCATGAAAAACGTTAAAAGAGCATAAGAAGAGAGTTTGGGAAAACATCTGATACTGTCTGTCTAGAATCCAGTTATAAAAAACGGTTTGGGGAAATCTCATTGTGGATGATCCTCGGTATCAGTAACCTGAGGCAAGCCTGTGCCTCTGATGTGTTCAGTGCACTCGTCCTCTCTGAGTGGATACATATCTACGGTTTGAGGCCAATTTGAGACCCCGGAACGGAATATACGTAATGTCAGGCACATTTTGACTTGGTACAATCAACCAAGTACAACAGTGTGCATTGACACATTTACCTGTGACACCACCACCCTTGCATTTCATTGGAGTTACTGCACACTTGACCACCTTCACAAAGGTGCACAAATATGGATAGAAAGAGAAGAGAACAGAACAAGAACAATAGAAACAACTTTATAAAGAAATAATTTGAATTGTTCCAAACTTGTAGACACAGGTATACCCATTTAGGACCAGTAAGTCCACATTGGTACGTAATGTGATGGCTCGTTTGGGTACCATGTTTTACGTGCTGTACCAGCGGTCCTGGTCCAATGACAGGGACGCAACACCAACTGTCTGTTTTTGAAGGACCAAGAAAATGACTTGAGAACGGATCAGTAGGTCATTGAGGCACGAAGGGACTGTCCCACATAACAGGAACAAGAACTCATAGTAAACCGAAGTTTGTAACCCTACATCACTATTATTTAAAGGGGTATTATTTATCATCCACAGGGTAGAAGCTACGAATGGGTAATCGGATGGAAGGATGAACTCGACATGGACACCCTAAAGCACATTGGGAGAATAGCATGGATTACATTCACACCTGCTAAATTGTTTCACACAATTCAGGTTGTGACACAGATCAATGACCTAGGATGCCTTTCCTCTGTAAGTGTCAAACTGCAAAGGACACACTGCTCCACTTCTTTCACCCCTCGATGAACCCAAGGAGCTTTTTGTCTGGAATCTTTGAGCTCTTCTTGGGTGTTCTTGAGACTCAGTTTGACCTGGATCCTCATTTAACCATCCTGGGAGTCTCAGTGGTCCTGAACAGTTTACCCCAACAAGTAGCGGGCTCATTTCGGCAAGTGACTGTGGGGGAAACATGGTGATGAAGAATGGGGGAGGATTGTTCAGAAGGGTACAGTGAATGTAAGGGGGGGGGGGGTAATGAAGTACCTTTTCTGTTCAATCTCATATGTTTTTAACTTGTACTCTCACTAGATTTTTCTTTTAATTGTTCTAACAAAAACAAAATACATTCAACACCAAAAGGAACCTACAGAAACTGCTGAACTTATCCTGAAATATTGTGAATCCCTACAATTCAACACAAATGGAGGCCAACGAGGTCAAATGTGGATTTTGAACATTGGTTTTACATGAACCATCTTAGGATTGTTATCACGAGGACTGTCGTGTGAAAAAACTTGGTTTCTGTTGTAACATATTTTGCTATACTGTCATCATCACTGGAATCAAAACTAGTGAAACACATAACTACATAACACCGAAAACACGATCATTTATCACTAACCAACAGAAATGCATTTTCATTGTGGGGGAAGAAGATATTGAAGTCATAGCCTCCAAAGCTGGTGTTGCAAGGGCTGTGGCAATATCCCCAACACCCCCACCGCGGTGTCACAATATTTACGTGGAAATGGAAAACAATCAACCAAAACCAGGGTCGATCTTTGTTTTCACTTGTGTACTCTGTGTCATTACAGTTTTTATTTGGTCATTTTTGTTGCATTTAATTTGGGCCCAAAACTATAATTGTTTATGGCCTAGCGTATTTATAACCCCAAAGTGATTTTATTACAGGGAAACTTCTAATCTTGTAATTGTATTGTAATTAAGTTGTCATCCTATAAGTAGATCTTGCTTTAGTAGCTAAACCGAATGTTACATTGCTTCACCCATTTGAGAGCTATTAGCTTGTTACTTATCAGTAGGTCTAATTTGTACTTTTGGTAGTTTGCTAGTAGGTTTTTAAGTTGCTTTGACAATATGTTTTATATTTACCAACGTTTAGCTTTCTCACTGAGTGTCATTAGTTCCCTCCTTTGCAATAAATATATTTATTCTTTGTGGTACATTAGTGTTATCTCAATGATAATAATAATGACGAGAAATCTGAGATCCTTCAGGTCTTTTAGATATGGTTGAGATGAGTCAAGACTGCATGCAAACACAGTGTGCATGCAAATGCTTGGAAATTACAGTGTGTTTCATGGTCACTGTTGATAAAGATCTCAAGTTAGGCAGTTGGGAAACTACATTTAAATTAAGTTTATCTAAATCTCTTCTCGAGAATGGTGCAAGCTAATTTCAGTTAATTGTCCTTAGTCATGCTGCCAGAACCAGTGCATTTTGCACACGAAACAAGCGTGATCCAAGTTCAGCTTTATCTTTTTGACAGATTACATTCCCCTCAAGCATCATCTGCAAAAATATTGAATTCATGGTTGACTCAATGATAACAAGGCAGCACATACAAAGCAGCCCCAAACCATAATGTTAGCGCCTCAACGCGTTACATTCGGCATGGGACACTGTTTTGAGTTATACCTGGCGTTGATATCCAACACGATATCTGGCATTGCAGCCAAAGCCTTTACCCAGCTGTTTTCTGGCAAACGTCAGTGTGACGGAGAAGGCCATCTCTGGCTGCGGGCAGCAACAGGTGGTATAATGTCCTCCACCTTGACACCATTAGTCCTGAACACTAGTTAGCCTAGCCTTGGGCTATCATGTGAGTCCAAACACAAATAATACATTCTGGTTCCGTGTGCACCATATCACTGTATATTGTTTCTCATCAATTGTTGTAAGCATTCTGTCATGTTGTTTCCTTGTTTTCTCAGCCGTCCGAGTATGCTAGTAAAGAACCCATAGACCAGGCCACAGCTGGCTTTATAGTGCCAGTGGCAAATAATTGCATTCTGGGCAATACCATGTTAGTGAGGGTAGGGGAAGGATGTTTTTGTCAAATATGGAGATATCTGGCTTGTAGAAGTTGTGGTTCAACGTTTCCCTTGATGATTATTGTTTGTTTTGGTACAGAAAAATCTTCCCTGCATTGCTTTGTAATGACCAGGATGTTATATCTTGATTGATTATGATACATATTCACAGCATTTAGTATTCACAGCATTTCACTTTTTCCAAATTTTGTTGAGTCGCAGCCTTATTTCAAAATGGATTTGATTAATTTCCCCCCTCAAAATTCTACGCACTAACAACCCATAATGATAATGTGAAATTTAATAAATACATTTATAAAATTTAACGAAATAAAATAATTAGAGAAAATCTGATGTACATAAACCTGTTTCCACTGATCATCCTTAAGATGTTTCATGCTGTGGGATGTTTTTCAGCGGCAGGAACTGGGAGACTAGTCAGGTTCGAGGGAAAGAAGAATGCAGCAATGAACAGAGACATCCTTAATGGAAAGCGCTATGGGCCTCAGACTGGGGAGAAGGTTCATCTTCCAAAAGAACAACGACCCTAAGCACACAGCCAAGAGAACAAAGGATTGGCTTTGGGACAACTCTGTGAATGTCCTTGAGTGGCCTAGCTAGAGCCCAGACTTAACCTGAACATCTCTGGAGGCTGTGCACGAATGCTCCCCATCCAACATGATCTGAGAGGTCCTGCAAAGAAGAACAGGACAAACTGCCCGCAAATAGGTGTGCCAAGATTGTAGCATCATACTTAAAAAGACTTGAGGCGGTAATCCCTGCCAAAGGTGCTTCAACAAAGTATTTAGCAAAGGCTTTGAAGATAAAAGGTGTTTGTATGGCAGTACCCGAGGGCGTTCGGCTCTTTTGACACGTGATGTGGTACAGGGAGGTAGACCGCCTAATGCCTTTTTTTAATTAGGTGCTGCAGTTATTGTCCGTTGTTGTGCGATTGATGATCGCGGTTGTAAAATAAAAAACCTTCGCGTTAGAGGACCTGCGGTCTCGCCATCTATTTTCCATCCAATCGTGGGGGGGGGGTACTGACAGGAAGAGGGTCCCAAAGGTCGGCAGACCAGGACGACAGGAACCGTGCGCGAATTCTTCTCCCGATAGCAGAGGCTGGGGCATGTGGGTCCAGTTTGTGCCTTCTCATGCACTTGACATTCACTGTGGTAAGAGAGGCCTGTTGATATCTTGATCGTATAGTTCTTAAAGGCTTGCGTGACCATCTGTCTCTAGGGCGCGGGCTGAGTTTGAATGGATCCGACTGGACGTTTATCCATGTGTAGATGATCTGTGGGACGTCCTACACATTGCTTGCAAATAGTTTGTTACCTCTCCTAGACTCCGTGGATCAATAATCTAAGATCTTCGGAGTGATCGTTTGATCTTGGCTTGATGTGTTACCACCCTCACCCCAATGGTTAAGAAAACCAAACAACACAACATTTTAAATGTTTATGAAAGGCTTGACCATCCCTACTTAACAGATTGCTTCTATGCTGTTTTTTGCACATGCGCGAAATTTAATTTGCCAGTAATTACACCATTTCCCTAAAAATGTGTAGTGTGGTGCAAGTGTGGAGTAAGAAAAATAAAATGTAAGAAAAAATAACGTAGCACTGTTATGACAACATAATATAAAACATTTTTTAATTGATTGACTTTGAAACAAAATTGAAAATCATTCTTTAGTTGAAACAATGATAAACATATCGAGTGTGGCCTGTTTCTTTAGTCATTAGGTGAAAGTCTACAATGTTGAAATATTTACACAGACTCATTCTGCATTTCAAAATCGTAGGTTTAAACTGAATGTTTTATGAGGAACTGATAGTTTTATTATGTGAGAACGTACGTTATGTGCTTGCAATGTCAATGTGTGGTGGCACCAAAGACAAAGGTCTATCCTGGGTGGACATAAAAATTCTATTGCGGTGTGGTAGCCGAATGAATGAGGACCAAAGCGCAGGGAAACCTCCAAGGCCTTTTATTTAGGCACAACACAACCAAAGGTTTTAGAAATCTAAGTAGCGTGCAACACGCACAGTGAAATGAAACCAGCCAATCTGGTCTGGGATACAAGTACAATGAGGAAAAGGCGGGATCCCTCTCTGTACAGTAGACAATGGCGCACACTGAGATTAGAAACACAGGTACTTAAATACTAAGGTAATTAACAACAGGTGTTGAGGAATAGGGATGGGTGTGTTCACAGGACATGGGGAAAACAGGACAAAACATACACGATGGCGACTAGAAGACCGGCGACGTTGAAAGCGTGGAATGTCCGCCACCAGGAGCAACGTGACATTATTCTATTCCATTTCAGCTGCAGCGGTCCAAGGTTGAAAGAAGTTATTAAGAATTGCTAAATAACAGCTCCCCCCAGAAAAACTTCACTGATGCTTATAGTTCCAAACAGAGGCAAAGCAGCAAAGTCTGCCAGTTATTATAATCTAGTGATCTAGAAATGCATGGTACAGTCGCCAAGACAATAGTCTTCAGTTATAATCTCTAGCAAACTGGCATACTGAACATTCAAAAGTACATTAATGACAGGATATGTACAGTTGGTGAGGTGGAATGAGAAAGACTAGTTCTAGACTAGTTCTCCAGATGTCCCACTGATGGCAGAAAATATGCTTGAGAAGCTCTGTAGCAGTGAATTTATTTTTGTGTGCTAATGTAACACCATTCCAATGGACACATTGACACACTGTCAGGGACTGAAGAGACTAGTGGAGCGTATCATTCCCAGAAGGAACACCCTCCTCCTAATCAGCGGATCAGTGATACCTCACCGTTCAGGGTTCTGCTGTTCATTTCAAAATGTATGACTCCGTTTGAAATGCTACTCAATAAAACGTTGGCTCATTTAACAGCAGGATATTACATAAGGAACCTTTGGAGGAATACTCCTTTAATAGCGCTGACATGGTGCCGTTGAAAATGAAACCCTTAATAGATGGCTTTAGTGGTGGATGGCAAGTTTGATTCATCAAACATCTAGAAATACTTAACTCTAAATAGTGCATCACATTGCATTGCTTCCATAAACATGACAGAGTTACCAGAAGCCCCATTAACAGAAAAAATGAACAGTGCAAAACAAAGAAAAGTAATGACTGAGGAACACGGAACTTGCTGCCCAAACACATACAGGAGAATGTTGTGAGAGCGAATATAAATCGCAGATACGTTAATATATACTTGGCAAAAGTCTAGTTTTAATATGAAGCTGGACACAAGGTAAAGGTAAGGCTAATCATGACTTTTAGTTTGAAGACCTGCTTTACATAACTCAAAGCTAAAGGACGTAAAATGGTAACATAACTGACAGAGCACAAGAGGACGAAAAGGAGCATATAGTATAACAACATAATACTTCAAGTGTGTGTGGACATGTGGTGGAGTCTTAGCATGTCAGCAGGCATGGCGCTTCCTAACGTATCAGGATTTGGCAGATTAACATCAATGCAAAAGCAGGCCTTCAGTAGAGGAACTGTGGTCGGCAATACTCATACGATTAAAGGTGAACAGTCAGACACACAGAGACGATCTCATTTGACTTCTATAGCAGGAGCAGGGCGGGTGGTGTAAACACCCCATCTATACCGTCTGATGTAGATTGTCCCCTCACCTTGCATCAACAAAACACTGCCCAGGGCCCAGAATGCACGCAACTTCTCTTTTCTGTCACTCCCCATTACAACACACTGAAGACAACTGCTAGAAATGTCTGAGAAATGTTGGAGCAGTTCAGTGGAGCGATAGCCAGGGTTGTTTATCAGGCCGGTGCCTAGACATTCACCTTTGCCCCCCCGGAAAAAGTGCCCTAAGTCATAGGCTGTACTGTAAAGACTACTATCTCACATGCACTGCAGATCATGCCTCAAATATGTAGCTTCTTTAGAACTTCTAAGAACAGTTAGGGGGCATGCATCTTCTCACTACGAAGTACTCAGTTGACATTTAAGACTGGCAATGTTGTAGCAACGTAAAAACAACACTAATTTAAGAAGAAACTGTCTAAGTAAGTGAACTCTATCAAGACTACTGAGGTGGGGAGTATTATCTGCTATCATGAGGAAGGGTGTTACATTATTGATCTGTTGACTGAGCTGTTTAAACCAATGCCTATTGCCATGGCAATATAACTTGGCTGATAACAGCTGTGTTTTGAGTTTGCCAGACCTTTAACAAATTTTTCAGACCTGATACATCAGACTCAGACTACAGTCCTACACAAGGATGGGGCTCGGCTTAGGAAGGTGTTGACTTGAAATTAGTACTGGCACTTCAAATGTTCTATTGCTTGAACTTCAATTCCCCTAACAGAATACATAGCTAGAATATATTACGGACCTCCTGCACCTAGAAATAAACCGATACGACAACCTAAATTGAGCATAACTACCCACTTCAGTCCATGTCAAGCTGTTTACATTGGTGGACTTCAAAAATGTTCCCACGGTCTTTACCAATAAGCAAACCAATTGACTCAGTGAGAGAGGCCCTTTAGGGCATATTTCACATAGTATCCTAAGATTTACGATTTCTGTTCCAAAACCATTTCCATGATGAAAAACTGTAAAAGATATAAATAAAAGAAGACAGTACGGAGCTGGTCTTAGGCCAAATGACAACATTTCATAAAACTATTTATCAGGGACAACACGTTTCTTGTTCTTAGACAGAGGTCTCATCTTTTTTTTTAGACATGGGTACTTTGAGAAGTACACCATAAAGACAAAAGGGTTAGACACTGCTGGCCTGTCCACGTCACCAAGGACCATAAAATAGCTGGTCATCACCCGCGGGTCACTACATCACCATCACCTGCTTTGAATACAACCTTAACACATAGGTACTATCACACATTAGGATGAAGGCCTACCATTCTATTCTATTCATTGCGTGCAAAAAGCGGTCCTGTGAGAAATGGTCACGTGATCATCCAGGTTAGTTCCTGGGGGGTGGGGATGGGGGGGCGTTGGTCACTTCCGAGATTTAGGAATCTCGACTGATCGTCCTTTCTTCGTCAGTGGGCAAACGTACAAAATCAACAGGGGATCAAATAACATTTTCATCCACTGCACAATGTGTACATAAACAAAACCCATATGTCCCTCGGATCTTTGGAACGATATCAGGTGAAACATTCCACACGTCTGGTACAGTGAGCAGGAAGTTATGGTTGGGAGTGAGCAGGCCATAAACGATACAAGTTTGTTTGTGCACGACCTATAGGTGATGCAAGAATAACTAGACACAATGGCATAACCTAGTCATCAGACATGATTTCGTCATAAAGGAAGCACCACCTAATGCCAAAGGCAGTCCCACCATAGATGCTTCACACATCATGAGGTTCTACCAGTCAGAGGATGTCCCGCCCCTTTGTGATGAATTACATGCTGGGCTCTGCTAGGATGTCATCACTACGAGTCATCGCGACTGTGTGTTTTTACTCTCTCTTTAGTCAGGTTGCATCATGGGACGTTGTGGCTCATTCCTCAGGTTGATCTTACATTCCACATCCTTCTCAACTGGGACATAGAGGTTCTCTTTGAAGGTCTGGAGAAATGAGGAAAAGTGCGTTAGTGTGTGTGATATTCTCATTCCAGTTCATCCTTAATACTCCTTGACCCAAAACTGATAGTATATGTCATAAATGTAATTTATTTTGGGATGGTAAATGTAATTTATTTTGGGATGGTAAATGTAATTTGCTTTGGGATGGTAAATGTAATTTGCTTTGGGATGGTAAATGTAATTTGCTTTGGGATGGTAAATGTAATTTGCTTTGGGATGGTAAATGTAATTTGCTTTGGGATGGTAAATGTAATTTGCTTTGGGATGGTAAGTGTAATTTGCTTTGGGATGGTAAATGTAATTTGCTTTGGGATGGTAAATGTAATTTGCTTTGGGATGGTAAATGTAATTTGCTTTGGGATGGTAAGTGTAATTTGCTTTGGGATGGTAAGTGTAATTTGCTTTGGGATGGTAAATGTAATTTGCTTTGGGATGGTAAGTGTAATTTGCTTTGGGATGGTAAGTGTAATTTGCTTTGGGATGGTAAGTGTAATTTGCTTTGGGATGGTAAATGTAATTTGCTTTGGGATGGTAAGTGTAATTTGCTTATGACGTAGGAGTAGAGAAAACATTACAAAGATAATTTCTCAACAGACAACAATATTTCCATTCCTGTTCTCCCTCCTCCTCTGCCCAATTACCCGTCTG
>JACXGK010001209.1:0-46652 GCA_016801125.1 Novumbra hubbsi | reverse complement strand
CAGACAACAATATTTCCATTCCTGTTCTCCCTCCTCCTCTGCCCAATTACCCGTCTGTGTGTGTGTTTGATAGAATATTATTAGTTCATGCATGAGAATGTTGTGTTGTGTTGGGTAAGTGTAAATTCAGCCATGGTGATTAGTGACAAGTTTGAGGAACTCAAGCATCTACTGTATTCTGCTGATGTCATCACAGAAGTTAAGCACATTTACCCAGACCGTGCTGGTTATGAAAGACTGTCCTCACCTTCTGTTTCATACTGCTGTTCAGAGTGTCAGTTATCGACGGCCGCGGAATCTTTGGAAAAATCGTATTTCTGTGCCTGAAAATTATTGGAAAAAAAAGTTCCCCAAAATGCAAATGCTAAGAAAAAAAGATTCTGAGCAATTGCATTGTTCAAAACCAATTAAAGATCTAAGGATCCACCTCACACAGACAGTCAGAATGCAGGATCATTTACATAGAGGAGGTTGACTTACTTCATTAAACACCAAAGAAACAACATGACGAATAAAAACACTGTGGCTGGAATGACGATGGAAATCGCAGTAATCACCCACTCGTCCTCACCTGGGAACAATCCAGAACATCAGTGGGAGGGGTATCATTTTAGACTCAATCACTGTCTAACATGACCACATTATATACAGTGTCTCTTAAGTATTGGGACAGTAAATAGTTTATTTATTTTTTGCTGCACACTCAAGGCATATGAAAATACCATTAAAAGATGTATATGATTAACTGTTTTACCAACTAAGACAGCGCTTTTCAAGTCTGTTGCAGTGTAGCCTTAGTAATTCTGTGTAGCATTGTATAGCATAGAAATTACAAATAAGCCAGTACAGTTTGGGTATAGATTTTTACGGCCAGATGAAACAAAGGTGAACCTTAATCCAAGTGAAGGATGTAAAAAGTGAGGAGAATTTAGATCTCCTCACTTTAAATCTGGCTAAACCAGCAATTAACTAAAGTCAGAAACTCCTCAAAACAAGGAATAGCTACAAATGGCTGCAATAAATGCGAGACTTTTGTTACGTCAATATATCAGACTCACTACTGTTACGCAAGGGATGTGTGACAAAATACTAGCTTCCATACTTCATACATTTGCTTAAAGCTAATTTGTCCCAAAAATTGTAAATTGACGTTCAGCAGAAATAACAGCAGAAATAAAAGATCATAGTCTGAGTGCACCGAAAACAAATAGCAATTTTGACTTTACTGTCCCAATACGGTCAATATATATTATACATTTTGCATTCGGTTACGCGTTCTTTCAATAGCAGTATAATTGTCTCCATGTCCATGACCTAAAAGAAAGTGTAGTGAAATAAAGAGTGAAAGCAAAAGAAGTACCATATATTTTCACTTCGCTCCAGTCACTTTCTCCAATCCCACAGATTGAATAGATTGCTTTAACCTGGACTCTGTACTGGCATCGTGGGTCATACGGTATTGTCACATGGTATGAAGTCTCAGTAGATGATGTCAGGGGCAAACTCTGAAGGAAACCAACAGAACCGCAGGAATAACTAAAATAGTGGTACTAACAGCAGATGTCAAAGGCCTTTTATCACCAAATATACAGAATGCTTATAAACAGTTAGAAAAAGTTGTATTTATCTAGTTCAGACAAGTATTCTGTCTCATGGCAACAACAGCAGAACTATGTCAACTGATCTTATTGTACAACTGTATTAACTATTAAAATAACATCAACAGCTCCCATTCTCCATCTTTTCTTGCAGGTGTTGTGATTTAAATAAAAATAATTTCAGTCACACCTCTGCTGGTTTGAAAAAAGTTAGCATAACCAATTAAATATCAGATGGTAACAATCAATCACCACCCAAAATGACATTGTAATTATATAATGGCAGTGATAGTATGTAAATGAGTTTATATTAGACAGAAGTAAAAGTGAGTTAAAATATTTCTTTGAATATCAAAACAACAATGTCTAAATCACTAAAAACAACTGAGAAACTCTTCGGAAAGAAGATCTGTGGTTAGACGGTCTTCAAATACGACATGAGATGAGAAAGATAAATACTCAAGACTAACCCTAACCCTAACCCTAACCCCACCAGGAGGCCGAACCACACACACTCGTTGTGATTGTAAATAAGAACATTTTTTGAATGATCAAAATAAAAACACGGTTGAATATACGAGAATGTGTGCAGACAAGTCACATATTCAGGCCATTACCTGCAACTCTCCACACTTGCTGTAGTTTAAGATGTAATCCCAGCAGTCTGAGACACTTAACAGGGGATGGTTCCAACTCAGAAGGAGATTAGGTCCAGTCTCTGTGATTGTAACATTTGGGGCAGGAGGCTTGACTGAAGAGAAATAAACACACAACAATATATTTTAAATGAAAGAGGTCAGCAATTCAATAGAAGCCAGTGCTATCATGTTATGTTAATACGATTGTTAATACCACTGGTTTAAATTCTTTGTTAACAGTTTATTTTGAAGCCTGCTGATGTAAAATGTTGTAATGATATAAATAATTGTCATAAAACTGGTTCACTTAGACATGTTGTGATTGTTAATATACAACTCACTTAATATTGTTAATATTGTAATTGGACACGTTAATATCAGACATGAAACACACATTAAGTCTCTCCTCATCCGCTCTGCATTCTTCAGTTTTTCTGTTTGTCTCTCACTGTTCAAATAGACCTACCATTAAAATGATAGAATTGAATTTCTTTGTCAGTGGGCAAATGTACAAAATCAGCAGGGGATTAAATACTTTTTTCCTCCACTGTAGGTGGTACATGTCAAAGGAACATTCACACGATGGAAGGACCCAAGGTTTCCTAGCAAAACATCGCCCAAAGAATCACACGGCGTGCCTTCGTCCCATAATGCATCCTGGTGCCATGTGTTCTACAGGTAGGCAACGCACACGGTCGTCCTCGGGACGTAAAAGAAAACAGGATTCATCAGACCGGTCCATCTTCTTTTATTGCTCCGTGGTCCGGTTCGGATGCTCACATGCCCATTGTAGGTGCTTATGGCAGTGGACAGGGGTCAGCATGGACCCCCTGACTGGTCTGTGGCTACGCAGCCCCACATGTAACAAACTGTGACGCACCCTGGGTTCTGACACCATTCTTTCAGAACCAGCATGATCTTTTTCAGCAATTTGAGCCAAAATAGCTTTTGGGCAGGCTCTTGAATTGGCCAAGACATACATATCTGAGGGTTGTCAAAGGCAAAATAAAACCGCCACATGGACATAATTAAAATCATATTGTTTAAATAAAGAGGGAACTATGACACTGATTTCCTCACTGCTTCGCAATGGATTGGATTTAAACAGGACTTGGAGATTGAGGAGATTCATTCTTACCATTGTATTTAGGGATAACCTTGAAGGTATTTCGTACAGATGAACCGTTGACAGTCCCATTGACCTGAAGATAGACTATAATTCTATCAAAGTCCTCTTTGATGAGACATCCAGTCTTCTCACCAGCACTGTATAGGTAGTGCCTGCATACGGATGTGTGAGTGAGTACATTTCTTGATCCATTAGGGTACCTGAAACAAATGAAATGACAGGTCTAACAACTCACTCTTTCACATGAAACAGAAGGCTCTTATCTAAACTATTCATGTCGATTCATCGCTTATGTGAAAACTCTTCCTCCACAAATAGTCCAGTGTTATTGGTGGAAGAAGGATATAGAATAGCTCTCACCCATAGTAGAAGTGAATGTCTTCCGGGGACTGATTGGTTGGAAGCCAGCTGCAGTTCAGGGCATTCGAGGAGTAGTAAAAACAATGGAAGTCCTTCACCAATTCTGTGGCAAGAAAAATATAGTCATGATATACATTTGTTTTGCTTCGTGACCAAGAACATGTTTCCTCTATACAAGGAAAACCAGGTCTTAGAGTCGGTGGTGTCTAGGAGAACATGACTGTTGAGCACCCACCTCTGGGGGCAGCGATGGTGTGAACAACCGGGTGACTTTTTTTATTGTTGCAGTCAGATCTTACTGAGACAGTCACACCTCTCTCCAGAGACACACAAGTTTCAAACAGCATGTCCGAAACGGATTCCTGTGGAGTGGAAATGACAGCGTGTAAGACCTAACAGGGAATTCACTTGGACATTTAACAAGAGGAATAGGGGACTCTTTGTTTTTGTCGGATTTGGTAACAATCTGTGCAGTTTTGATGGTTGGGAGACTAGTTAGAATTGAAAACTACAGACCGATAACAACCTGCTCCAGAGAGCTCAGGACCTCAGGACCTCAGACTGGGGCAAAGGTCCAACTTCCAACTAGACAACGACCCTAAACCCTTAGCTAAGGCAACACAGAAATTGTTTTACGAAAAGACTGTTCATGTGCATGAGTGTCTTATCTAAATACCATTTATTGGAAAGACTTGAACTTGGCTGTAGAGTGACATTCTTCAAAAAAAAGCATCTGCAAAAATAACGTGAGAAACTCCCCAAATACAGTGGAGCCAAGTTTGAGCAGCACTCCCAAGAATACTCAAGACTGTTATCACTGCTAAAGATGACTCAACAAAGTACTGAGAGAAGGTTGTAAATGATAATGTAATAAGGAACATATTTTAGGGTGTTTTCCCCCCAAAATGGGTTGATGCTTCGCCATTATAGAGTATTGTGTATAGATTGAGGAGGGACAAAGACCATTTTAGCCATTTTAGGATGTTGCCTGAATCAACTGACTTTAACTCCATATCTGTACATAATTAACTCTAGTTTACCACTGTTTGTTTATAACGTTTTACTTACTTCATCCATCTGTGATGAATGTATGTTGTATTCACACTCCAAATTCTCATCAACATTTTCTGGTAGTCTCCATGAAAGCTCTAGGCAAAACTCGTTCTTCCAAGATAGAGTCAAATTTATTGGGGATGGAGACTCTAAAAGACAGAAAGGAACATTACGGTACAGAATTAACCAGGCTTTTAAGGCAAAAAAGAACACAGAGATTTATAAAAGAGAACACTTATCAATTTATATTAACTATTCAATGTATGTTTTATTGCATTAATGTATACTGGAGATATAAATGTACTATTTTAAAACAGCAATGTAATTGCAACCATGCCCGTTCCTTCCTAGTTACTTTTCAGTTGAATTGTTTCCACATTCCTTTCGACAGTTTCGAATTTATAGATCAAAATGTTTCGATTAGTGCGACGGCCTCCATTGTTACTTTTAACAAAAAGAATAAGTATTACCAAAATGCGTAATTTTACACATTTAAGACTTTATTCTCACGACGAATGTCGTGTAGAATATATTAGTTAATCTTGTCAATACGATGTCAATACCGGGAAAAGTCAAGCCGAGAGAAAAACATTCCCAGATTCCACAAAACATCAATTGAACATATAGCCTATATACCACCAAGAAATAGTTGAATATAAATACCAATAAAAATATGCAATTACCTATTATTGTCTGTACTGACACCAATGAAAATAAATTGCAGAAGACCACAAGTTCCCAGCAATTGTGAGTGTCCATAGTTTGTTTGCCGAGGTCCTGCTGGGGCGTCTGGTGTACAGACTACACTTCAAAGCTGGACGTGAGCTAGTGTGTTCTTCTCCAATAATAAAATTATATCCTACCGAAAATTCTCAAAAGTCGTGGTATTGCTATTAGAGTGGTCGTCCTTTCAGAAACCGAGAGTTGCAACAAGGGCAAAACTAAACATTGAACACAGACGTTTCTGATCGCTTAAGAAATGAGTAACATTTTCCTTATGCGCCGACGTGAGGAAGTCCGCCTACCCCACCAATAAAAAAAGGGGTGTTATGAAACATGACCCGCATACTCGACCAATCGGAAGAAGGTGTGCTGACGCACAGTTCATTTTACTGTTCCCTGGAACAGCGCTATCATTCAAACCCAACAAGTACGTGTTTGATGTTAAATTGTTAAACATCAGTATGCTTATCCATTTTACCAACATCTGACAATCAGTATAAGTAAATGTTCTTTCTACAAAGCCATTATTTGGACAAGTCAGTGCCAGAGAAATCAAAAGTGTATTTACATTTTTGGTGGGGATACACACGTTAATTAAGACACTCAGGTAGGTTGTTTTAGCCACTTTTGGAAGATTAGCATGGACTCGCCAGCTGTCCTGGCTTCAAACGGAAGTTTGTTCCGCTGTTTAGGTGCCAAGACAGAGAAGACCTTTAATTTGGTTGAACGGGAGCTGCACACCAGTGAGGGTTGCGTGGCCAAAAGACATGAAGCGGCAGATCGTAGCGCACAGGTGGGGTTGTAGGGTTTAAGCACAGCCTGCAGTTAGAGAGGTACAGCTCCCTATACTGCCCCATAGGCAAGCGCCATGGTCTGGTAGAGGAGGAAAGCTTCTACCGGAAGCAAATGGAGCTTGCGGAGGAGAGTAAATTTGGGATTCCATCCGTGATGGACCGATCACGGCTGAGCAACACGAGCAGATTCGAGTAAGATCTGAAGACAAAAAAGAAATCTCTAAAATAATGTATTTATTATTATATTTTAATTTCAGTTAGAATTTTCTCGGGCCCTAAGCCTTCTGGTGCCTCAGATGACAACCTACTTAGTCTAATGGTAGTGACCGCCTCTGATTTCGAGCCACAACCTTTTGCTGTCGGAGACATGGGGGTTTGTGAATAGTTGTTTGTATATTCCCAAACAAACAAAAACAAAAAAACACACATTACCAATACAGGTAGCCAGTATGTTGCTAACTGTAATGTCTTCACAGTGGACGCCAATTGTATAGGAAAAGGCGTCTCCATACTGCCTGGTCATAAAACGTATTAAGGAGGTCCACTGACTGTGGAGATTCACATTCTGACACTCCTCAGCAGTGCATTATGGCTTCACCTTAAGATGGCTTGCTTCGAGGGGCAGTCAATGAAACTAAAGTAGCTTGTCTCGCAGGTCAGACAGTCTCTGTAGCGGTCTGTACGGTGCGGTATTACTGCTGGATGTATGTGTACTGTAGTCTCTCATTAGTCAGGTTGCATTATGGGATGAGGTGGCTCCTTCTCCAGGCTGATCTTACATTCCACATCCTCCCCAACTGGGACATAGAGATTCCCTATGAAGGTCTGGATATTCATTTAATGTAATTTGCTTAGGTGTATGGCGTATGAGTGGAGAGAACATTAGAACTTGCATTTCTCATCAGACAAGAGTATTTCCGCTCCTGTTCTCCCGTGCTACCTGCCCAATTACCCTGCTGTGTGTGTGTGTGTGTGTATGTTGTGTATGCTCACATATAGAGAATCTAAATGTGTTGAGTAGGTGTAGATTCAGTCATGGTGGCTAGTAACAAGTTTGAGGAAATGAAGTATCTGCTGTATTCTGCTGATGTCATCATATAAGTTATAGGTTAGGGACATTACCCAGACCCTGCTAGTTATGAAAGACCTTCAGTCTTTCAGTGGGCAGACCTCCGTATACAGCGGCTGTCACGTCGCCTCCTGGTGGTGGACCCACCTCCAGGCGTGTGACTCCGCAGCGTTCGACGTCGTGTATGTTTGTCCTGTTTCCCATGTCATGTGAAGGCACCGTTCCCTGATCCCCTGCAGCTATGCCCAATCAGCTGGGTGTTTAAACCCCTGTGTGTCTTGTCTCCGTGTGTGTTATTGTCGCTGTCGTGTTTACCAGTACTGCTAACTGTACTGATGAGAGCGAGGAAACTTTGTCTCCCTTTATTGCTACCGTCCGTGCCTGCGAGCGCGCTGTGCCGTTTTCATTTCACCTTGCGAGGTTTTGATTTAATTGAGTTCGTAATAAACCGAACCATTAGTGAAACTTACCTGCAGCTTGGTCCAGATCATTATCCAGCTGTCACAGCGGCAGGTTCATGTCAAACAACAATGAAACACGATGACTAATAAAAACAGTTTGGCTTGAATAACAGAAATAATCCAGAACACCAGTGCAGGGTTTTCATTTCAGGCTCGATGTCTGTCTAAGAAACGGACACTTAGACAACACTGAATATACAATTCACAAACATTGTAAAACCGTTCAACGATAAAAGAAACAAAAGAAAAAGTTGAGTACCATAAGTACCATAGTTTGCCGCTTCGCTCCAATCACTTCCTTCCCAAAGTGGTAAGAATACAGCTCTTTACAATTGACTCTTTACTGGCTTTGGTTGTATGGTAAAACCATTGAATCTGTTGATTGTATTGACATTCTCAGGAAGAAACATGAACAGGAGCATGGGAGGAACTTCAATACTGGTAAAAACAGCAGATGTCAAATGACTTTCATCACCAAATATACATATAGTATAATACAAATATATAGTTTAAAACAAATTAATGTTACAATGGCTAAAGTTGTATTTGTCTATTTCAGATCAGCATCCAGGCTTAAGGGAACAATAGCAGACTTATATTTTCAGCATAATAAAATGCAACATGTAGGTCAGATACCTCTGTCTGGCTTAATGTTGGACCGAAACATTAAAGTTGGAATACCCTATCAAGTAAATTTTTGGTATAAATTAACAACATCACATATGACACCGCTTTTCCAAAAACCAGTCGGAAGAAGAGCAAAAATATACTCTTGCTCCACAAAGAGTATGGCATTAGACTGTGATTGGTTGAGAAGAAGGAAAAAGCTCTCAAGAAAAATAGCTCTCATCCATAACAGAGTCAGAGGTCTTCTGTTTTGATTGGTTGGAAAACCAGTGCAGAGAGACAAAATGTCAAGTAACCCGTTTGTATATACGTCACGGGTACAATTTTTTTGTCCACCTAACCCTCATGTGTGGGCAGATCCCACACAGCCAAAGGCACAACTCTTCTCTGTCTTGGCGCCTCAATGGTGGATCTTAATTTACTTTACTACGAAACATGGACAAAGAAAACGAAAAACGTTGCTTTCTCTGGAACTGACTTCTGAAAGATAACTGAAAGTGTACTTACAATGATTGTCAGAGGCTGGTTTCCCAGGACAACTTGAAGAGGAATGCAAATCAATGACTCATCAGATAAGGGTGTGAGCTGACCCATAAGCAATTTGGGTTCCCTGGAAATGTCATCACTGAGTCTTTGAAAACCAACAAGTAGGTGTTTGCATGCTTCCATTGTTCGTGTTGGAGGTTAAACTATGTTAAACATGAGTATACTTGTCCATTGTGCGTTCCCCTTTACGTGCTTCCAGCAAGGGCCTTGCCATAAAAACACTAAAGGTGAAAAGGACACTATTTATACTGCTTTTCTAACAGACTAGGCTCTCCTTAAAGAATGTTCCTCACGGCTGTCACATAAGGGTTAGTGGGGTTTTAACCAGAAGGGTAAGCATGTAGAACATCTGTATGCGGAGAATCATGTAGAAAGAATAATTACAAGGGTTTTTCTATCTTCCCAAATCATTTTATTTAATGACACAAACCACCAAAAATATGCTTAACAACAGTTTGAACATAACCGCAAGGAGTAGGCCATAAGCTATTTCACTCATTATGTACAATTAAAGCTCTTGTATAGGTAATAAATGGCACCTTGACGTTGACATTTACCCCAAGCTGGGTTTGTGAACGGTCGTTCACGCCAATTGTTCTGGAACAAGTACAGGAAAAGGCGTCTCCATGCTGCCTGGTCATGAAACTCATTAAGGTGGTCCACGGACTGTGGCGATACAATACCCAGCAGTGCATTATGGCTCCACCTTAAGACGGCTTGCTACAGTATCTGTAGCTGTCTGCGGGGTAACTTATTAACACTGAATGTGTGTGTACTGTGGTCTCTCAGCGGTCAGGTGGCATCATGGTAGGTCGTGCCTAGTTCCTCAGGCTGATCTTACATTCCACAGCCGCCTCAACTGGGACATAGAGGTTCCCTATGGGGGTCTGGAACAGGGAGAATGAGGTGTGTTAACGTGTGTTGATGTGGTTGTTTCATCCAGCCCTCATAGGACGCTGAACTCTGAGAAAGTGTCACAAACTGCGGCACCCACACTGAATCACGCACGTCTAAAAACCACCTGCTCCTTAATTTGTCTTGATTAACATGAACTCATTTTGTTCTTCATCACTTTGCAGATTTATGTCGCGATGGTAGACAGGTGAAGGAGCATCTCACCTCAGACAAGCACATTTCGGTTCATGTTTTCCCACTCCCCCCCATTACCGTGCTGTGTGTGTGTGTGAGAACAATATGTGGGGTGTGTAAAGGTGAAAGTAAATGGGTTGGACTGTAGATTTAGTCATAATGGTGACTGGTGCCATGTAAGAGGAAGTCCTGACTATAGGAAATGGTCAGGATCTGGCTGGTAACGGGCAGGGGTGGAGGAGCGCGTGGCGAGGAGCGCGTGGCGAGGAGCGTGTGGCGAGGAGCGCGTGGCGAGGAGCGCGTGGCGAGGAGCGGACATAAAACAACAACGGGTTAATACAGAACGGCAAAGACTTGCGGAGACAGGCTCTACGGAGACGGGCTCTACGGAGACGGGCTCTACGGAGACGGGCTCTACGGAGACGGGCTCTACGGAGACGGGCTCTACGGAGACGGGCTCTACGGAGACAGGCTCTACGGAGACAGGCTCTACGGAGACAGGCTCTACGGAGACAGGCTCTACGGAGACAGGCTCTGTGCAAGGCCATAACAAAGTGAACCATAGCTTGGACCAAACGCGACTCAGTAGTAGCGTTGAACTGGCCAAAAGAAAAAGGGGAATCGGAGATTGAAATAGTGTGGTACTGATAAGAGGTGGGTGATATTAGTGTGGTGCTGATGAGAGGTGGGTGATAATAGTGTGGTACTGATGAAAGGTGGGTGATAATAGTGTGGTGCAGATGAGAGGTGGGTGATAATATGGGAAATGGCATGCGGAGGTTCAGGATGCTACCTGAAGGACGAGACAACCCCCACAGACCGGGCCCCGGGCCACGGTGGTAAATGCCGAAATTCCAGGGAAGTATAGTAAATGTTCTCACCTTGTGCTTATTAATGCTGTCCAGAGTGCCCTTGTGAGTCAGTAACGGTTGTGGAATCTTGGGAAAAAGCTTTTTTCTGTGTCTGGAAAAGATCCCAAAAAAGTAGCCAAACTTGGAAATGAACTGAAAACCTTTTCCTGAGCTATTGTTTTGTCTCATAAGACGTTAAATCAATTGAAATACCAAATACAAATATAAGGCTGATTGACTTACTTCATGAAACAACAAAGAAACAGGATGACGAATAACAACAATGAGGCTGGAATGATGAAGAAAATCACAGTAATCACCCACTCGTCCTCACCTGAGAACAATCCAGAACATCAGTGGGAGGGGTTTCATAATAATCACTCTCTAACATGACCACATTATATACAGTGTCTTTCATAAGCATTGGGACAGGAATGTTAAAATAGATCTTTTTTTGCTGTACACATGAATGCATATGAAAATACAATTAAAAGATGAATATGAGGCAAAAGAAAAAAAATGGTTTCTGTCTATTTTAACACTTTTACCAACTCAGAATAGCAGCACAGTCACACCTCCCTCCCCCATTTGATGTGAGCAAGTTTCGTGACATTTGGCATAAAAGTGTCAAAACCTGCTGTTTGCAGAATTACAAAGGCTACACTGCAGAATGCAAACAGAAAAGAGTTGGATTTGATAGAAATGACATATCAGCCAGAACAGTTTTGGAGTTTAGATCTCCTCGCATTAAATCAACCTGAACATGCAATTCACTTGCTAAACAGACTAAAGTCAGAAACTTCTCAAAAGAAGCAACAGCTAAAAATGGCAGCAATAAAGGCTTGGTGCAAAGTATCTTAAAGGGCAAGTCCAAGAGTTTGTTAACTTCAATAGATCAGACTCACTTTTGTTATTGCATGCAAGGGATGTGTGACTAAATACTAACTACATCACAGATTTCCTTTAAGCTGTCCTAATTTTCCTAATACTTGGAAAGTGCTATCCTTATTTGGTAAAGGATATATGTGTTGAAACAGCAGAAATATAAGACGAAAGTCAGTACCTCTGTCTAATTTAAATATATTTTTTTTCATCTTCTCATATGTCATGAATGGTACTTTACTGTCCCAATAATGACGGAGGACACGGTACAATTCAGAAACACAATGGACATTTCACAGGTTCATATTATATATTTTGCACTTTGTCACTTTTCTATTTGCTAAGTTTCAAAACATTCAATGGCAATTGGTTCCCTGATTGTGACCTAAAAGAAAGTGTAGTGAAATAAAGAGTGAGAGTAATAATTCAAGAACAAGGCAAGTACCATAGATTTCCACTTGGCTCCAGTCACTCCCTCCAATCCCACAGATTGAATAGACAGCTTTAACCTGGACTCGGTACTGGCATCGTGGGTCATACGGTATTGTCACACGGTATGAAGCCTCCTCATTTGGCTTCTGGGTCAAACTCTGAAGGAAACCAACAGAACCGCAGGAAGAACTCAAATAGTAGTACTAACAGCAGATATCAAAGGCCTTTTATCACCAAATATACAGAATGCTTATAAACAGTTCCAGTGGAAAACGTTGTATTTATTTATTTCAGACAAGTATTCTGTCTCATGGCAACAACAGCAGACTGATATCAACTGATGTTATTGTACAACTGTATTAACCACTAAAATAACATCAACAGCTCCCATTCTCCATCTTTTCTTGCAGGTGTTGTGATTTAAATAAAATGAATGTGAGTCACACCTCTGCTAACCAAATGTTGGTTTGAAAGAAGTTAGCATAACCTATTAAATATCAGATGGTAACAATTAATCACCACCCGAAATGACATTGTAATTATATAATGGCAGTGATAGTATATAAATGAGTTTATATTAGACAGAAGTATAAGTGAGTTAAAACATTTCTTTGTATATCAAAACACTGTCTAAACAAACAATGTCTAAATCACTAAAAACAACTGGGAAACTCCACGGAAAGAAGATTTGTGTTGAACGTCTTCAAAAACGACATGAGATTGGAGAGATAAATACTCGAAACTTCATCTCAAAACGAGATACATGACAAAATAATCTATTGGATTAACGTCTAGGAGAGGGGTTTGCAAAATATAACTACAAATATTCACATGTAGGTTAACATAATTTTCTTAATGGCCAAAAAACCCAACATACAACAATATTTTTGTAACTGAAGTGAATTGCAACAGGATTATCAGAGTAATTTCTGCAGATTGCACAATTCTGTTCACTAATTTATTTTTATCAGGTAATTTACATGCTAACACTACAATGAATAAATACTATGTGTTATTTGGCTGGTATAGTGCCATTAATATACTCCCCTTATTGCATTCCAACATTAATCCTGACAAAGGTCTCAAACAGAAATGTGACACTTGAATTTATAACAATTGCAAGCAGACGAAAAACCACAGGAGCGTCTTTTTCTCACCTGTTTATTTCTTCAGTGAGACTAACCTGTGAGACTAACCTGTGGGATTAACCTGTGAGACTAACCTGTGAGACTAACCTGTGGGATTAACCTGTGAGACTAACCTGTGAGACTAACCTGTGAGACTAATTTGTGGGACTAACCTGTGAGACTAATTTGTGGGACTAACCTGTGAGATTAACCTGTGAGACTAATTTGTGGGACTAACCTGTGAGACTCATTTGTGGGACTAACCTGTGAGATTAACCTGTGAGACAAACCTCTGAGACTGATTTGTGGGACTAACCTATGAGACTAACCTGTGAGACTAATTTATGGGACTAAACTGTGAGACTAACCTGTGAGACGAACTCCACGAAAAGCCGAACAACAGATACTTGTTGTGATTGTAAATAACTTACCTGAATTATCAGAAAAAAACATGGTTGAATATATAACATTGTGTGCAGACGATTCACATATCCAGGCCTTTACCTGCAACTCTCCACACTTGCTGTAGTTTAAGATGTACTCCCAGCAACGCGAGGCACTAAGATCTGGATGTTTCCAACTCAGAAGGAGATTATGTTCAGTCTCTGTGATTGTAACCTTTGGGGCAGGAGGCTTGACTGAAGAGAAATGAACACACGACAATATCTTTTAAATTAGAGTGGTCAACAATACAATAGGAGTTAGTGCTATCTTATTGTGTAAGTACTATTGTTAATACTACTGTTTTAAATTATTTTGGTAACTTTTAATCTTCATAAAGCTTTTTTTTTATCTTCATGGCATGTTAAAACCACTGAGGTAAAGTGTGTCATAACATTTTCACAAAACTGGTATACTTAGACGTTGTGATTTTGTATAGTCTGCAGCAACGCTTAGGTAGGGGGTACGAGTCAAAGTGACATCCACATGAATGGCAGGACCCAAGGTTTCCCAGCAGAACAAGGCCCAAAGCATCACCCTGCCTCCACCGGCTTGCCTTCCTCCCATAATGCATCCTGGTGCCGTGTGTTCTCCAGGTAAGTGACACACACACACCGGGCCATCAGACCAGTCCACCTTCTTTTATTGCTCCGTGGTCCGGTTCTGAAGCTCACATGCCCATTGTAGGTGCTTATGGCAGTAGACAGGTTCATGGACGTCTGTTGGATCGGACCACACAGGCTGGCCTTCGCTCCCCATGTGCACCACTGAGCCTTGGCCACCCATGACCGATTAGCAAATTAGCATGACAAAACATTTTCTATCATGAACAACCCTAGATACAGTGGCACCTGTTATAACTAAGTATATTGAAGCCATAGCTTGATGTACTCAGGCTTGCATAAAAAAAAACCATTGAATGTCAATATTAGTTCCTTATGAAGATTTAAGAGATCAGTAGCTAACATCCCTTTTTAAACTCCCACAGTATATTTGTAATTCTACCTTCAGACCATTTCATAGCACTGAAACCACACTATTTTAAGTAGTTAATATCCTCTTGTGCTTATCTGAATGTGGTCATGTCTATATTCTTCCTTTTGTAGATTGAAGAGCTGTGTTTGACAACTGAGCGTGACTTCTAAAGAGCTTAGAAGACTTGGTTTGTCTGGAAGGGCAGTCTCTTAAATCGGCCAAGACATCCGTTTCCGAGTGGTGTCAATGGCAGAATAGAACCACCATGTGGACACAACATAATTACAATTATATTCTTTAAATAAAGAGGACACTCAAATTATTTAAACAAATCCCTCAATCCTTCTTAAACTAAACTGGAACTGGAGATTGAGGAGATCCATTCTTACCATTGTTTTTAGGCATAACCATGAAGGTATTTCGTACAGATGAACCGTTGACAGTCCCATTGACCTGGAAGTAGACTTCAAGTTCAGTGAAGTTCCCTGAGATGAGACATCCAGTCTTCTCATCAGCGCTGTATAGGTAGTTCTCACATGCTGATATGCTACCCATATTGTCATTTGATATGGGGTACCTAAAACATTTTGAAATTACAGGTTGAAATTACAGGTCTAACACTGAAGACTGGTTGATATAGTTAGGTTTAAAAATATTTCCTGACCATTTGGAAAACTCTGGGTCAGGAAAACCTTATTCAAGCCTTATTCAAATTCATTATAGCATTATACACCATAATAACAAGTCACAGATGAAACAGAAAGTTCTCATCTGAACTATTCATCTCTATCTCGCTTATGTGAACACACTTCCTCCGCAAAAAAAGTATGGTAGACTGTGATTGGTGAATGGTTCTCACCCATAGTAGAGGTGAATGTCTTCCGGGGACTGATTGGTTGGAAGCCAGCTGCAGTTCAGGGCATTCGAGGAGTAGTAAAAACAATGGAAGTCCTTCACCAATTCTGTGGCAAGAAAAATACATGATTGGCATTAACCAACTATAGTCATGATATACATTTGTTTTGCTTCGTGACCAAGAACATGTTTCCTCTATACAAGGAAAACCAGGTCCTAGAGTGTCGGTGGTGTCTAGGAGAACATGACTGTTGAGCACCCACCTCTGGGGGCAGCGATGGTGTGAACAACCGGGTGACTTTTTTTATTGTTGCAGTCAGATCTTACTGAGACAGTCACACCTCTCTCCAGAGACACACGCTCCTGGAACCATAGAACTTTTGTAGTTTTGTTTCCCTGTAGTTAAAGTTTAAAGTGGCAGAGTTAGAAGGAATTCACTGTGGATGCAAGAGCAATAAGCCAAAACACACACATTCTACTATTCAAATGAAAGGTAAAAAAAAAATGCTTTATTCCATGACAACGAGCAACTTCACGGAAAGTGCATAACTAATTAGTAATTAGTCCGCCTTTCTAAAACTTGCTGTATCCTTAATGTAGTACTGCGGCATGAACACAGGACCAAGGAGGTTTGCACTCTCCTCCTTAACACTGTTAAAGGATGCAGCCAGATCAACGAACTGGTTGACGTGCTAAGGAGGCAACACTTCAGGCGGGAAAGATGGGTTAGGCCATAATGTCACTTCGTGGTCATCTGCCTTCCACTGAAGGCACATAGGGCTCACAGAACTCACACAGAACCCATTTGTTTGGTAACTGAAAATACACTGAGTAGAACCCATTGTGAAGTATGGGTACGTTGACTCTCATCATTGCTCACTTCCCCAGGGGGGTTATAACCTCCTGGGCAAGGGTTCAAGCCTTCCAGGGGGTCTTTGATGACAGCCTGTGAAGGTTCCCCATGTAAAGTCATCCTCTGGACCTATGAACCTGCTGCTAGATGCCCATGTGGATACCCCGTCATCCACTTCATCACCCTCCTCTCGGTCGCGTGTGTGAGCCGCCTTGGGTTGGGAGGCACGCTTGAGGCCCTTAAAGAAATTCTACCTCAGCTGTTAAGGAGACGACCTTGCGAACAACACTTTTTCTTGGTCCTTTTTGGTGGGAGAGGGGTCACCATGTCCTGTGGTTTGCCTCATTTCAAGGAAAGAGAGCTACTTAGGCGAGCAACGTCAGAGAGAACATTATAGTCCCCAAAACAAAGGCTTTCCATTTGGGCCTGTTTATTCCGCTCACTGATGCAGGGGTCAGACAGAGCATCTCAGATGGAAACTGTAGGCTGAAGTGCAGCATGATACTTGACAGGACGTTAGCCAACGTAATCACGTTGTACCTTGGTTGTTATAATAATTCGACCTGCCAGGAGCTGAAAATCAGTAATGAGGGTCAGGACGTTATTAGGTAGAACTACTCTTTTGCTAAATAGTTTTTTTTAGTAAAGGGCCAAATGATAACATACTCGTGGAAATAGGCACTGCAGTTTAAAAAATAAAGTTTTGCTTATGCAATAGCCAATTATTTTGTTTTTATGCAAGCTAATTGCTTAGCGAGAAGAAACCAGTGATATGTGTTCGTGAAACGTGGTCAATGCAGGAAAAAACATATTTGCGTAAGGAATTGTCCATGGCAGTCTCGATAAGTGTGTGTGACAACGAAAGTAGGCCTACAGTTCCCTTTAAAAAGTGTGTGCTTCCAATCTAATGACACATGCAAAATAAATAGATTTCTAAGAACTTCACTTGACTAGTGAGTAGACCGATTTAAGTGTAGTTCTCGTTGACTAAGTGTGGCGCGTCACTGAGCTTTTTTTAAGCAACCTCGCTCAACATTTTGGCAAGATTGAAAACTATTCACGTATATAGATTCTAATTCAGTAGCTCACAAACGTTAAAAACGTTTTTAATCAATAGTTAAATTGCAATAGCGTAGGCTTATGTTGGCAAACATGTTAACATGTCATTTTTATTTTGTGCCCTTATCACTTCTAATGTCCTAAGTAAAAATAGATTTCCTGCCATCAAATTACGGTATGTTAGCAGGCAATCAGGGGATCGAGGGATTGCACATATCGTTTTTGGTATCTGTTTGGTCAAAATGAAATGTGTTACTCCCCTGCTATGTCCATTATATTCACCGATGTTAGCTAGGGATGTCTGTATCATTTTCCTACCCCCGCCTACCTGAGATGATTCGATGTGGAAATAAGAACAATTTTTAGGAAAACTCTCTGGCAGGCTCCATGAAAACACCAAGCAGAACTCGTTCTTCCAAGACGAAGTCAAATGTATTGGTGGCGGAAGCTCTAAAGACAAAAAAACTGTGGTGAGGAACATCATTTACACTGGATGTACCATACTGTCAGTGGTTGGGAAAAAAGCACATTGTCTGTAATCAATTCCATACAACATCACATAATTACTTTATAGTCTGAACATAAGCTTGCAAAAATGTCATCGTGAACATATTTGTAAACCCTAACGGGTAATGTTCTGTATAGACTTTTGTAACTTCCTCAAAAACATTTGAATACGATTACTGCCTATAATGATAATAAAATAAAATAGTGGTAGCGTCTAACAAACGCTACAGTATGCTGCTACCTGTTTTAGATGCTGTTGCCACGTTTAAAATCAAAAAGTTGAAGACGAAAACTGTCCAGCAATAGTACATTGTATCCACTGTATCAGCTCTCGTCAGCTCGTCTAGCCAAACTTAATATGCTACCAAGTTGTTTAATTTGAACACCCACATGTATCCAAAGTATATAGAGGCTCTACTGGTCACTCAATAACCGCTATCGTTATTTGTGAAACCAAGTGATCCAACGAAGGCCAAACTAATGTTTCTACTCGCTAAGAAAAAAAGGGAACATGTCTCCCAATCGTTCTGAAGGACTGACGGCTAACGGAAACCATCCCCAGAGGTACAGTAAATGAATATATGCGATATATGTCAGAACACTATCTTGCTCGGCCAATCAGATATCAGGGTATGATGACTTACATTTCACCGAGGTGAAAATAGTTACATACTCGAGATTCAAAAGAGCTTCTCATTCGTACCTGCTTACCAGGCTCCCTTCCACATTTACAGACTGGGGTAAATAGTGAACAGCAAAATTACGAAATGTAGGCAGACACATTGTCATATTAAAATGGAAGTTAACTGTCATTTTGAAATAAAAAAAATGACATGTACAATTTAATGTAAAGTACTAAAATACAGTTAATTATTTTTTTACAGTGTAGTTACATAGCGTTTATTCAAAACAAATATTATATAGTTATAGTCACCTGGCTTACATCTTCACTTACACTCTTTGAATGGTTCTATAATGGAACGAATCCCTGCATACAAATACCTTGGAATGTGCTAGTTAATAATCTTAAGTGTAAAGTAGGTTTATTCTATGGAAATAGATATTGCTTTTCTCTGGCGAACAGGTAATACAATTGTTCAGTAAACATTCATGCCTGTGCTTGACTATGGTGATACAATAATCCAAAGTGCATCTGACTCAACTTTGATGTGGCTTGATTCGGTTTAACCCCACTGCCCTTTGTTTTATTACAGCAGACAGTTATAATACTCATCCATCTTTCTTGTAACAGAAAGTTGGCTGGACTTCCTTAAAAGTGCAAAGATCCCTTCATTACTCTATGTTTGTAAACAAAGCCCTGCTCCCCATGCTTTCAGCATACTTCACATCTCTCTTGTCACCTTGATTCTCTGGCTGCAATTCAAGAACACAAAGTCGGTTAGTGTTACAGACACCATTTGTGTCCACTGGGTTGGGTAGTTCTGCCTTTTCATACAAGCACCTTGTGTGTGGAATCGTATGCAATTGAAGCTTTGTTTGGATGCCATGGATGCCATAATTGAAAAGGCTATTGTCTGTATGTATGTAAATACTATGTTATGTGTTGTATTTTTTCATTGTTTGTGTTTTTTATTGTATTTTATTCCTGTTTATTTGTTCCCAGGGCTCACTGGTAAATGAGAGCTAGGCCTTAATGGGTCCCCCTGGTTAAATGCATTGTTTTTATAATTACCTTATAAAACCTTGATAAACTCGTACCTGGATACGGCCCTGATACAAATGTTTCTAATAGCTGCTGGCCTAATTCAACCTTTGTTTGGTGATACAAAATATAATAATTATTATTTGTATTATTTATTAATCAATTTAGAAATGTATATCTTTTTCAGTAATTGTCATAGACACCTCAAACTTAAAGTATTATATTCTAAAAATGCTTAACCTGTCATTTGGTTAAAAAAAGGCTATTCATTTATTAAGGATAACACATTTGATTAATTATAAGTTGAATATATTTTTCAAAGAAACTTCAAACTATACATGGCTCAGTTCTTCAACCTTTGTTTTGGTAGCAAAATATTGATTTATTAATGATAAATAAATAATGTCAATTTTCTTCCATACATCTTACATTTTTTTTTCAAAAATCATCATATAAACCTCAAACCTGGGGTCTCAGTGCCATTACTTCCATCATTACAATATTTTGTGAATATATCATATATCGTATACTTACAAACAAGCTAAATCCACACCTTTCAAATCCTTCCACAGGTGCAGCTTAGTTTAGAGAACTCAACCCCCAAATTGTATAGAAACGTTTTCGATGTGTACAACTCTTTAAATTGACTGTTATAAAGTCTCATTGCAGAGGGCTTTGATGCTATGTATGAATAAAGCATGGATCCATGGAGTTACTGTGGATGTGGCTTTGCATTGAATATTTGAAAGCACAGCATGTTTGAAAGGTTTACTTTATGCTCTGTAATGGAATGCTTTCCATTTTAACTCATTGGAATTGTCATTAAGATTGGCATCACAAGTAATATTGAAATGCATTGTGTAAAACAGTGGTTCCCAACCTTTCTCTGCTACTCTACCACCAGCTGCTCTTTACGGAATACCCCTGAAGTACCCCCACATGTGCCTTTTACCAGTAAGGTCGTGGCCTCATGAATGTTCTCAAGTACCCCCAGTGGATAGATTAAGTTCCTCTAGGGGTCCAAGTACTCCTGGTGGGAAACTATTGGCTTAGAACATTCTTAAACATTGGAATAGCCATGTAGAGTGGAATACAATCTATAGGGTTCAAGTGACAATGTAAATGCAGTCTACAGGGTTCAAGTGACAAAGTAAATGCAATCTATAGGGTTCAAGTGACAAAGTAAATACAATCTATAGGGTTCAAGTGACAATGTAAATGCAGTCTACAGGGTTCAAGTGACAAAGTAAATGCAATCTATAGGGTTCAAGTGACAAAGTAAATACAATCTATATGGTTCAAGTGACGAAGTCTATATCAGGGGTGGGCAAATATTTTGGCTCGGGGGCCACATCAGGATTTTGAAATTTATAATTGATTTGGAGGCCAGAAAAGGGCATTCCGTGGGCCGGATGGGACAGCCTCGCGGGCCGCATTTGGCCCTCGGGCCGTAGTTTGTCCACCCCTGATCTATATGGTTCAAGTGACAAAGTGAATACAATCTGTAGGGTTCAAGTGACAAAGTAAATGCAATCTATAGGGTTCAAGTGACAAAGTAAATACATTCTGTAGGGTTCATGTGACAAAGTAAATACAATCCATAGGGTTCAAGTGACAGTTGCTTTTTATTGGATGCATGTGAAATTTTACTTGAATAGCTGCATTCTAATGCACTGCTGCTTTGAAACACAAACATGCATTGTAAAAAATAGTACACTTGATTGCTAGTAAGAAAACAATATGAGCTCCCTCATCATAGTACTATTTTAGACCACCCATGTTTCCATTAGATCTGATCCCACATCTGTTTTCACTCTCCAATCCCCACAGTATGGTGTGTTTGTACCTCCTTTTAACATATTTAACATATTGTATATATAAGTTTGACATCTGCCCAGCTTACTTATCCCTTTTTGGCCTGCTTGGTTACATGCTGTTTTTATACATTATTGCACGGGACAGTCACATATAGTAACAACTGGTTGCCATTTGTATTCCTTCCAGACCACACATAATCTGGAACTCCTCTAACGGGCTCCAAATAGAACTGAAATGTGTGCCAAGAAAACAGCAATACACATCAGCCTCACCTAGTTCCTACTGTACAAGTGTGGCAACCACTTAATTACCCTCCAACAACAAAAAACACAAACTTGTTTACATTAAACAAGGTGTAGACCGGACGCTATTTGTTACAATGTAAAATGTATGGTATTGCAGAACGAATGTCTCTCTTATAAGTTTCTGAAATGTCAGTCATGTTTTTTATTTCACTAATCTGAATAAATTATTTCACTGTTTTATCTATAAAATGGGTTTGGGCATTTTTTAATTCAGCAGTATTATTCATCTCTTTTCTATCCGTTTTTAGTTTTGGGGCCACATATACATCCTAATGGCTTTTCAATATACCAACCCATACATGGGTGCCTAAAATGTAATGTCATTGCATGTTACTTATTACAGTCATTCTCTGCAGAGAGTATGTTACAATCTTGTATGTTACAGGGCCCAGCTGTAAAAGAGAACTTTGTCTCATTCTGTCTTCCTTGTGGAAATAAAGGTATGATAATTATATTGAAATATATTTGGGCAACAGAAAGTACAGAACCATAAATAATATGAAGCTCAAAAGTTGGCCTAAAAAGCTTTTAAAAAAGCTAAGAGAATGTATGTGTCTATGGAATAATCACATTTAGTATGAATCAAATCACAAACACATTTTGGGGTGCAATAGTTGTAATATTCAACATTAACGCAGGGTAAAACATTTAAATAAAAGAAATACACCTAGCAAGGTCTAGACATTAATCTCAAGTAAATTTTTATTAAAATGTACTCACATGGGAAAATGCAAATAGCCTATGAATTGCATGATAGCAAAATCAAAAAGTATGGTATAGAAAACGAATAAACACATACATAAAATATGGGCCTATACAGTATGTTGCAACTGTGGAATTTACCTTAATCAGGTGTGTCATGTACATTTGACTGTTTTTGAAATAGGGTGTGCATGCAATAGAATATTTCCGGTGAAATGTATGTTAAGACAAGGCTTTCCCTTTGTCATGTTAAACATACCCTATCATTCAGATACATTTAGCAGTTAGGGCGTACATGTTCACACACCTCTTCATAATTCCTATCAGATTAGAACCAATCCCTCACATGATCCCATCACAATGGGATTCTATTTATTAGATCAGAATACAAGATTCTTTAGAAGACACGTGCCTCACTGTTCTACAATGCCATCCAATGTGTAAGGAACTGTTATACTAGAAGTTCTCATACAGAGGGCCGCAGCTCTGACTGCCCCACGTGGAACTCGAACTAGTAAACCTTTGAACATGGCGATGGCTGTCAGTACGAATCATTGCTACTATCACTCTATCATCAGCTGAGCTCAGTTCTGAGTGTAAACGGGATATATTTGTTTTATGTGTTTTCAAAGAATAATGAAAATCTGTTATGTTTGGTCGTTATAGGGTACTGTGTGATGACTGTGTCACGGCTGTGTTGTGCGGGCGAACCATACGCAGACATTTTGTGTAAAGAAAAGGTGTATTCAATCCCAAAGACAAACAAACTACAAACTACACGAAAATGTACACGTAAAATGAAAGGACTAACTAACATAAAAACAATATACAGAAAACATGTAGAGCATTCGCTTGAAAACGGAATTAAACAAAGGAGAAACCGTGAGCTGTTGAGATACAAACACAAACAATAAACCACACCGGGTGTGGCTGGAAAACTAACCTAAGTAGGCTCCCCAATCAGAGTCAACTGAATGCAGCTGCTCTGACTGGGGAGCCCACAGCGGCATAGAGAGGGCTAGAGGCCTCACTAAGAGTCTTGCCCTGAAATGGCCAGGGGCTCGCAGCCAGGGCATGACAGACTGAATAAACAGGAATCTTTTTAATGCATTTTTTTTTTTAATGCAAGTGAAGGGTTCTGATTACTTTCCAAATTCACCTCCAGTAGTGAAACAACACACGTTTGTACTTTTTACTACTTAAAATACCACAAAAATACAAACAAAAAATATAAACATTCCATATCATTCGTTTTCCTCAAGTGAATCTGATAAAATGTGTCCTTAAATCACAGCTAAGCGTAGTTAGAGATTGAACTTGCCTCAACAACAGTTGGCTTGCTACCTCTGCTATCTTGCATCAAATTACTGAAGAAACCAAAAAAATGGTTGACGTTACATTTACAAAATCATCCACTCCCCGTTAGTGTTACTGTTCTCAGACCAAGTTGTCAACAATACAAAAAAATACTAATTATAATTATATCCAAAAATGTACGGTCACTGTACAAATACCATTGTAGTTCACGGTGTACTGATTTAGACTAGTGAACACCCTTAAAGCTCTGTTCAAGCATAGCATATTGTTTTTATGAACCGACTTCCAGTAACCCACTCTTCCTCACAGTACCAGCATGTTTTGGGACATCCAATAGATCTATACTTTAGAATAGATAACAGAACTGTCTGAACCTGTTCATGGTTATCATTCCTTTGTGTCATAAAGGGTTAGTTGTACTAGCAAGGAAGTGTCTCTGCATGTATAAAAACAAACAAAAAAACCTGATGGGAGTCATACTCCATGTGTGGGTGTTTGTGGAGATTACAAGGTATGTACGTGACACAGAAAACATTCCTGACGCAAAACAAACAACAGTCATATATTTTGCAATTATTTAAACAAACAGTTTATACACATACAGTATAGACGACACACATCTGCAAGGTAAGGTACACATTATGAAAATGGAAGTTCTCCCTTTCAAATTCTTAATCAGAGGTAAACATCAGGACAGTAGTTTTACAACAAGTTAGCAGCACTGCCCCTTCATAAGAACCCCCCAACTGACACCCTGTTCAGTATAGTGCACTAGTTTTAACTGGAGACCTTAAAGCCCTATTCCCTCGTGGCCACTGTCCAAATTAGCAATGTAATGAATAGGGATACATTTCCAACCGCCTCTACATTCTACATCATGTCATTTTAGTTTCCCGTATTCGTAAATGTGCTAAAGGCCCAGCCAATGGTGGGAAGTCCTTTTTTGTCCCCTAATTCACTATAAAGTCTTCCGGACTGAACGCTGATATCCGGGCAGGGGTTTCCTGATAGTCCCTGACATTTCCTGGAATCTCAGGCTAAGGGTCAGAAGCAGTGCCATCTCTAGCCCTTTTAGGGCCAAAAGCAACATTTAATGCCCCCTCTCCTGATAGTCAAGGCTCCCTAATGCCTGAATGTATTATTAGTGTTTTACAAAATGTTCAGGCATTTAGACATTACAGTGAGGAAATATTAAAAAGTGTGTCCTGAAAGAGTTAAATGCAGAATAAAAAACCCATGAGGAATTGTTTCCTGTTTTGGTCCTGGCTGTCGTCACCTCACAACCGTTCCTGGACCAAAACAGGAAAAATAAGCACATACTGTTAGTCAGTATCCAACTCGTTAAGGTGGCCCATCAACAGCGGCACTCGAGTTCCTTTTACTCATCAAAAGTGCAGTTCGGTCCACCTTAAGAAGGCTTACTTTCAGAGTCGGTCAATGACACTGAAGTCTCTTGTCTCCCAGGTCAGGCAGTATCTGTAGGGGGTCTGTACAGTAGTTATCACTACTGGATGTGTGTGTTGTCTCTCAAGGGTCAGGCTGCATTATGGGAGAAGATGGGTGAACCACTAGGCTGATCTTGAGTTCCTCATCTGGAACATAGAGATTCCTTTTGAAGGCCTGAAATACAGAGAAAATTCACTGTTGCTTTTTGACCTATGGTTTGTAGTTAATGTAATGCATTGGAAAGTCTATGAAAATGTTGGGAAAGGTCAAACATTGCTTTCAGTTTCCCTACAGTCCAAATGTTCCTCGGTGAGAGAGCGAGATCCAAATATTTGATTAATTAAATCAATATTCTTTTTTCATAATGAATATGCCACCAACCCCTATAAGAATTCCGGACCAGGAATTGAAGATCGCTTTCTTAGCGTCTCTGTGTTTCTGTTTTTGGTGAGCAATTGAACAATACATTATACCTGTTATTATTCATTCAATAAAAAAAAAACATAGTTCTGTTTCAGAGTCTTTGTGGTTCTAAAAATGATAAATTAAATCATTTGTAATTGTATTTAATAGGTTTTGAAGTGCTTTAACTGCATAATATACATTACAATATACAACAATATACATTAATTACATAGTGCTTGCATTGGTATTGTATTTGCATGGAACAAGCGTGCTGTGTTGTAACATGATCTTACATTCCTCTTTCCAGTTGATCGAGACAGGGATCCAAGGGTCCAATATGTGTAAGGTTAAGTGCTTGTTTAAAAAAGGGTCAATGTGTGGGTGTAGTATTCTTCATGTCGATGACTAGCGCTTATTAAGAGGAAGTTTGGTGTCTAATGAATATGCTGACACAATAGTCCAGTAAGGAAAGTAAAGCAACATTGCACACACCCTTGCTTTTAGACCAGAGATTAGTACAGGAAATATCAGCCTGTGTTGCTGTGCTTACCGCCTGTTCCTTACTGTTGTTCAGCATGCCTTTCAAAATCACTGACGGCTGTGGAATCTCAGGAAAAATGCTTTTTCTGTGCCTGGAAAAGATACGATGAATAAATAAATAAACATCAATTTAAAACACCAATTGAATCCCCCACGCCTTCCCCTTGAGAATGCGGACCCATTTACATGGAGGCGGTTGACTTACTTCATGAAACAACAAAGAAACAGGATGACGAATAAAAACAGTGAGGCTGGAATGACGATGGAAATCGCAGTAATCACCCACTCGTCCTCACCTGGGAACAATCCAGAACATTAGTGGGAGGGGTTTCATTCTAGACTCAATCTGTGTCTAATGTTACACTGAACAGACAAGTCACATAACATTATAGATGGAAAAAAGTAAGGAAGAATACCATAGATTTCCTCTTCGCTCCAGTCACTCTCACCCTTTCCACATTTTTCAGAGAACACTGCTTTCATCTGGAATCTGTACTGGCATCTTGGATCGTACGATATCATCTCCTTTGGTTTATTCAATGTTTTCATAAACTGTAAGAAACAAACAATCGTGAGGAAAGCTAAAACTGTAGCACGTACAAACAGCAGATGCCATAGGCCCTTCATCACCAAACATACGCAGATCTGTAAAACAACAAAATGACACAAACAGGACACCAATTTCTTTTACCACAGTAAGCAGTATGAATTACCTCGTCAGAACAAAAGGCAGCAAAATCATCTACAAAACCAGTCCTTTACTAGAGAAACAACCACACACATATCCAGGCCTTACCAGAGTCTCTTGACACTTGCTGTAGCTTAAGTTGTAAATCCAGCAGTCTGGTGAATCACTATTGAATTCCGGGGGGGCCCAGCTCAGAATGAGATACTTTGATTCTTTTTTGATCTTAACCTCAGGGGCTCGGGGCTTGACTAAAGAGAATCAACATGAAGTACAGCATTAGATATACTGGAGTTTGGTTATGTTTACAAATGCCAGCGAGAACAGTGGCACTGTGTTAATACACACTAGTTGGTATAATTTCATAATCATAAAAAATTAAATACGATTTTACTATTTCCCCATCACAAAACGATTACTTGAACTTCACCTTTAGGCTGCATGTATTTCAGGTTATCCCATATACCAACACATATGCTGCAGTCACAATACGCCAGCCTTTACTGAACCGAGAATACCCAATCAAATAGCTGAAGGCATTGTCCAACAGAGCTTCATAATTGTAGAACAGACTACTGTGCCATGTCACTTACACTTGGCCTCAACCTTTAAGCATTTACTGAAAATATTCATTGCTTCAGCAGGGTTGTAGTCCTGGGTCTGGCCCAAACATGTTGGGAGAACATTAGCCACTACAATTAGCCACTACAATTAGCCACTACAATTAGCCACTACAATTAGCTACCACACCTATTCAGATGGAACCACAGTGTCTCTGGGCCCCCAACATGTTTCCGTCCTTTGTTTTCACGCTGCCATACTGCAGCGTGGTGGTCATGCGTTCAGGTGGGAGGGCTGTACTGCTGCCCCACATCAGAGAATGTTACTGCTATTCCACCTACTAGCAACTACGACACCTTCAGGGCGGTGTCTCTTGATTGATTTGATAGAACTTAATTACCATTTTGTAACGGCTGCACCAGGAAAGTATTCCGTACAGACAAGCCATTAACAGTCCCATTGACCTGGAAGTACATGTCATGTTGAGATATTTGGCCTTCCAGGTGACATCCAGTCCTCTGTACACCTCTGTACAGGTAGTTGCCGCATACTTTAATGTCATCACTACCGGCGTACCTGAAACATATGAGATGAGAGGTGAGAATCTACCACTGCTCAGCTGAATGGAAGCCACTAAACTGACAAGGGATAACTTACAATGATCAGTAAAACACAGCCTATCTGACACTGACATAACATTATACACAGAAAGAGTTTCGTTAGAAAGTCGTGAAATCCCTTTTTTGGTGTCAAAAACCGAAACAAACACGAAACTTAATATTTCTTGCAGAGTGTCTCTTGTGATGTTGTGTAAAAAGCTTATTGCTTAAATAGTGAAGACAATACGTGGAGTTTGATTTGAATTCTTAAACCCATTAGACCTACAGTCTAACATCACAGGCAAGATCATTAGATGGCAAACCAAAAAGTGAATTGGCCGCAAAACCCTTGGATATTGGCAATTCATGTTTTACTTGCAAAATATGAATTTATGGCGAGCTTGATTGTAATAACTTAATATGTATGGATCCCGACTGATTCTGCCAAGATGTAATACGGTTCTCACTTGTAGTAAAGCTGCAGGTCTTCCGGGGCCAGACTGGCTATAAGCCAGCTGCAGTTCATGGCTGTAGAGGAGTATAGGAAACACTGGAAGTTTCTAACCAATTCTGTGACGAGAGAAAGAGAGAGACGTTGGTGAACAAGAATTTGTCTATAACCCCAGTTTCCTGAAGGTACGACAGGTATTCATCGCTTGAACGCATCCCTTGCACAGCCTGAATTCCTTACTCAAGAGATAAACCGATATAACGGCCAGCAATGTTGATTGACTACAGGCAAAAATGTTATGTTTTAAAAAAGGCAGCCAATTGTTTTAAAAAGGCAGATTGTTTCCAACCATTTGTGCTTTAATTAGCAAAAAGTCAAATACCGACTTAATTCCATTTATAAATCGGGCATTGTACAATTTGCGATAACATAAATTGTATGTTTTTTTTATTAGCATTCATTTTAATCATTGTCCTTATTTGTTGTCTTTTATTTGAACTAATAGAAGGAATGTTTTGTGAGACTGGATATGTGGGGTTTGCATGGCATGTTTGTGGCAGAACATGAACACACCAAGAACACTGAAAATGACTGTTCCTGGTCCTTGTTTTCAGGCTAGTGGCACTTGTGTCAGCCAGGAATTATGAGCTCAATGCAGACAACGTTATACAATATATATATATTTGGGAATTTTACCAATTACATTTTTGACAGAACAAATATGTTTTGTTAATGTTCCTCCGACATACAAAAACCAGAAACAGCATTCCATCCATGAACTTTGACTAGCTGGACCAATCAAGTTAACTAGCTTTGTTCCAATCACAATCTCTTTTGGCCTGAGACCAGATATGCAGACCATACAAAAGCATCTGTGTAGTGAAGACAGTTTCAGCGATTGTATGTGATCAGACACGCAGGGTGGAGGTGAGGAAAGTTTGGAGGAGCTGAATTAAACTGGTCAGATGAGCACTGAGCCGAGAACAGACACACCCATTGCCGGCAGAGAAGTCAGAGGGAGGGAATTTGGAGTTGCTTCATGTTTCATTACAAAACAATTTAGCTGTCATATACTTCAGACATGTCATACGTTGTTGAACACTTGGTGTAACAACCGCAGTTTCACCTACAAGCTTCAAACAAAACATCATGAGTAAATTATATTGGTTCCTTGACTAGTTTATTCATATATATTATAGTCTATTATCCTTTATTACATTTCTAGGAAAACCCACCAAGGAACCTAAAGTAGCGGACAGAGAGTTTTGACCACGTCACTTACCTGTGGGTTTTGTCACAGAAATGTTAACAGGTTGGCTTATGGTTCTGTCTCTGCACTTGTTTTCAACAGGTTTTGTTTGCACGGTATAAGTCACTGCATCCCCCAAAAAGACATTCAACATATAAAATGAATTGGTTGTTACCTGCGAAGGAAAACAAAATGTTAACTGTAACTTTAATTGTAACTTTTCATTAAACAAAGCATGCGTTTCGCACCTTGATTTTAGTCAGGAATAAGGCTAAGCAATGTCAAGGGCAAGTGTATAGCTCTTTGGCAAGTTGGGCAATATTGGCCAAACATCATATAAACTCAAAATTCTACGAAGGACCAGTTTTCAATGCTGTTAGAACATTACAAATAAATGTAATTGTATGCTCTTTCATATACAACAGCTTTTAGACTAATAATCATTCATGATTACAAACCTCTCCTCATAATATGATGACTGGATATGCATGTTAAATCACAATCATTCCTGTTTGGCATGAAATGGTAAGTAAAGAAAGTGAGTGGTTTTGATAACATGAAGAACAATTGATAACATAGAATCCTAATGTTTCATTTGCAATGCAAGACTATGCCAATGAACAGTTACCTGATGTGAGGACAAACTTTTCTGTGCCAAGTAATACTGTTCTAATGTCTTATTTAAAATCACTATGAAGCAGATTAAACTCAAATGTATACATTTTGCTGCTATAGATTATATGCTGTATGCTGTAGATGTTGGCAGGACTGGTTTACACATTTGAAAACACTAGCAAACATGTATTTGCAAGCAAATCGCCTGACTTGACTTCAACAAAACAACTTACTGATAAAATCTAGTCAAACTAGCAACAGGGAGTATTTCGTGACAAATACCTGTTTGTCTGGTTGTTGGGTAGCTTTTGCTTACTTAGTAGCAGCAGAAATGACATAAATAACAAGGAAACGTTTACATTTTCTACTCGCTAACTAATTAATTAGCAGCAATGACCTGGAAAACCCAAAACACGCAGAAAGCAAATATACTACATAACATAAAAAAACACTTAGCTATCACTTTTTTGACAACACTAATTATATGACACACTAATCACATGACACACCCCAATCACATTAGCAAGTTGGAAATGGCTTGATTTCTTTGATGTAACATGTGACCATGGAGATAATACATTGACAAACTGGTCGGTTCAAACCTTGCATGCCATGGTAAATGTTTACCTCTATACAGTTACTTTAATAACTATAATGTATGGCCAATTCACTACTCCATGTTGTGTTGTGCCCAAGCTCTTAGCCTAGTATATTGACAAAACCTACCGATGTATTACCACTTATGCAAAAAACACAAGGTACCAGTGAGAAAAGCATTGAACAATGTCTGAGCAAATCTGCAAGGGTGACACGCATAGTAGTTCTTCCCTTGGTTAGCTTTCTTCTGAACAATAGTCCTCTCCCTTACCCCGTACCATTGCGAAGGATCATACTTAACTTCTTACTTTCACTTTCCGTTTTCCAAAGAATCTCAAAAACGTAAATAAAGGGGGAACAAGATTTACACAGTTTACTCACTTTTATCTCGGGAGTTTTGATCTCGTATGACACATCACATGATGGGTCCAAATCCATTGATAGGTTCCACGACAGCTTTATTTGGAATTCGTTAATCCAAGTCAAAGACAGGTCACATGGCTCGGGGAGTGCTGGAGAAGGGGCAGAAGGACATTACCGTCCCAGTTATTCCTCAGCAAATTATATTTAGAGCACACTAGTTACAATTTAGCAAAAATCGGCAATGACTCGCAGAAGCAAAGACAACACAACATAGTCATAATCTGTTTATGCTTTATAATTAGGTTACATCAATTATAATTCAACTACTATAATAATATGTCTATGTCAAATATATCTTAGAAATAGGCTTAGACTGATGCAAAACCGACTCAGGATCCATGGAGTTGGATACAACAGCTAATACAAAGGAGAATTCCAATGGAATTGATCTCAATCCTTTCAACAACTTTAATTCAGGCTCACGTCTCAAATCGCATACTACAACCTACTGCAAGTATGTACTTCGCTTGGTTGATGGTAAGGCAAAGGTGCAAACATACACCAGTTTTGGAACGGTCCTAAGAAAAAGCTATAAATCCAGGTAAACAGAGTTCATAACGAACCAGTGACCTTAACTGATAATGTACACTCTTCCGTTTATTTAATTGATCACTGGTTAGTTTTGAACTGCCTTCACCTGGTTACTTAGATTTTAATAAGATAATTCCCTAAACCTTATAAACACAGCCAAATCTAGTTGAGTACTTCGTGATTTTCACACATACAAATATGTAACTACGGTTTTTTCCATGTTCATGAATAACGTTAAAAAATGGGCGAGGGACTGTTTGAATAAAGTTTGGAAATAGGTGTTCCAACCATGAGCTAGTTGTTGCATATAACCAATACAGGTGTGAGACTGGACAAAGTCTGAAACGTTGTGATAAGAAATGTCTTTGTTTCATATTTAACACAATTCTAAAAAGATAGTTTAAGCTCATAAATCAAACACATAGCTTTACAATGCTGTTAACTGTCTCAACTTTCATTATAATTAATTAACACCTTGTTGAATTTAAGACTCATCTAGTCCGGTAGACCAGATTTTGGAGTAGCTAAAACGTCGCATAATCGATGTTAGATGTATAAGCTTAATTTATGGTTGCTATACAAATCTAGTTGTTATAAAATCCAATAAATACATCTGTCAAATAGGCAATACACATGTATTTCTCCACAACTTCGCACCTGGTTAGAACATATACAGTATTTCTCTACTTGAATCATGAAGTTCATGTTTAAGTTCTGATAAAGAATTAATGATACAGAAAATGCTGTGGTTTATCATTTATTACGGTTAAGTAAAGAAAATCGTATTTGGCATACCTTTCTCTACCCCAAACGCCGGTCGTAAAAAAACAATAAAAGAGTGTAGAGCCAATAGGCATTCCAAATGTTTCCAAATCATAATGTCGGATGCGGTGTGTAATTGCGATCTAGTGCGCTTCCAAAAACACGAGTCTAGATTGCGCCTAGTTGCCTCCGAAACTGAGCTATCAACAGAACAATTCGCATTCAAATGGGCTTAAAAAAATTCAAGTATTTTATTTATACTGGCGATTAAGTAATTGAGGTTCCATTACATTCAATTCAACTTCGTGGGTTAAAGCAGTATCACGAAGCAAATTGACAGGCTGGGTAGAATTTGTACGGAGAAAGAGTTCCAGGAATCAACAACAGGCTACCAGGTGAGAAAAAGGTGGGGATGGACCTCAGTCTGAAAAAAAAGTCAGGCATTGGGGGGTTGTTCAGGAGACTGTCATTTTATTACTTCTATTATTTGATTTTATTTAGAGTTTATTAATATCGCCCATTTTATTTATTTTTCATTTAAATGTATAAAATTAAAGCTAACAAAATAAAAAACCTCCCCCACCTTTCTCTCATGGTTCAAACCATGCAACTTTTGGCGAGGTGGGGGAGATGAGCATGATATAATTAATATTATTAAGTGTAAGCACGGAAAGACACAACCTGGTCTCAAGGGTAGATGTATCGTTTGATACTTAAATCAGCGTAAACAAAATGATTGTGAGACAGGTTTTAATAAATATTTACCCCCAATGGCATATTCTTACATTTATACATATAACTGATTCTTACAAATACATTTTTAACAAATTTTAACATTTTTAACAGTACTGTATTTTTGAATAATTAAGTCACAAACCCTGAATTAATACAGGAGTTGAAGGCAATCTTTTGGAAATGGACATGGGATCTAACATGTTGTACTGTGTAAAAAATATAGTGGCTGTGTGACTGGCGAATGGAATGTGTTTTCTCTCCAGGTAGAACCAAATGACAGTTGCTGAATATCATAATACATTTTGTTTCTTTCAATTCAACCAACCAGCCTGGACAGGTTCAGAAAAGCGTTACCATTAAAAGGGCCTTTGGGACTATGATAAGGCTTTAGAGAAGAAATACACTTGAAATTTAAAGGCACTTAAATCACACTTAGTGTAATTCTTTAAGAACAAAATTACATAACAACATTGAAAACCAAAACCACCTACTGATAGAGGGCTGAATTCAAATTCACAAAGTAAACAACTGAAATCACAGGCATTCCCAACTTGCGTGAATTTCATCATGCCAACTGATAATGTGATTCAGGGTGTATGGCCCCACATGCCTGTATGCACTCCCCACACCATCTGGGCAGGCTCCTGATGAGACAGGGAATGGTGTCCTGGGGCATCCCCTCCCAGACCTGGATCAGGGCATCAGCTCCTGTACGGTCTATGCCACTACTTGGGGTCATCGGATGAAACCATCAGACACACGAATCAGGCGCATGAATCAGACGCATGACCTCACCGCCCATAAGTCAGACTCATGCCCTCACTGCCCTTAAGTCAGACTCATGACCTCAATGCCCTTGAGTCAGATGCATGATCTCACTGCCCTTAAGTCAGACTCATGACCTCACCGCCCTTAAGTCAGACTCATGACCTCAATGCCCTTGAGTCAGATGCATGACCTCACCGCGCTTAAGTCAGACTCATGACCTCACCGCCCTTGAGTCAGACTCATGACCTCAATGCCCTTGAGTCAGATGCATGACCTCAGTGCCCTTGAGTCAGATGCATGACCTCACCGCCCTTAAGTCAGACTCATGACCTCACTGCCCTTAAGTCAGACTCATGACCTCAATGCTCTTGAGTCAGATGCATGACCTCACCGCGCTTAAGTCAGACTCATGACCTCACCGCCCTTAAGTCAGACTCATGACCTCAATGCCCTTGAGTCAGATGCATGACCTCAATGCCCTTGAGTCAGATGCATTACCTCACCGCCCTTGAGTCAGACTCATGACCTTACCGCCCTTAAGTCAGACTCATGACCTCAATGCCCTTGAGTCAGATGCATGACCTCACCGCCCTTGACTCAGACGCATGACCTCATCTCTCTTGAGTCAGACACCTGACCTCACCACCCTTGAGTCAGACTCTGACCTTACCGCCCTCAAGTCAGACTCATGACCTCAATGCCCTTGAGTCAGATGCATGACCTCACCGCTCTTGAGTCAGACACCTGACCTCACCACCCTTGAGTCAGTTGCTTGACCTCACCGCCCTTGAGTCAGATGCTTGGCTGCAATCTGCCATCCCTTGAGGACCTCTACGCCAACAGGACCCTGAGGCGTGCTGGAAAGGTTGTGGCTGACCCCTCCCACCCTGGAAACTGTTTCAGCCACTCCCATTCGGCAGGAGGCTACACCTCACACCAACACCTCACGCCACTAGAACAGTTTCTTCCCATCGGCACCTGGCCTCATCAACAAGGCCAGACGACCCCCACTGACATTGACACTCTCTGCCCCATAACTGAAATTCTACATAATGCATCACATTAATGCACTTCTCTGGACTTCCTTCTTGCACATTGCACTTTGCTACTTATTCAGAAAATGTTTGCAGATTTTATATTTACTGTGTCATTTCCATTTTCTTTTACCTTATACCACTTACAGTGTTTTTCTGTCATGCACAATAGCGCCAAAGCAAATTCCTTGCTTGTGCAAACCTACTTGGTAATAAAGCTGATTCTGATTCTGACATTAATGGAATTAGCAGCCTTGCCTTCCCCAGCAAACCGAAGTTAAGTTTTTTTTTCTCTTCGCGATTTCCGTTTGTTCTCCACATGAAAGAAGGGTTCTAATACAAACCCCTTTATCGGTGAAGGGTTTGTCCTAGAACTCTTTGAGGTAGGTTTTACAATGTGTACGAACCCCCTACTTCCTGTTCAGTACTGAACATACTGCAAAAGACAAATTGCATGTCTGTGTTAAGGTATGTAAATGGTGCAGTCTCACATCAAAGTAAACATCCAGACTTTCACCTAACAGTGGTTCTTGGTCCTCTACAGGTGTAGGAGTGGTTGGAATCCGGAGGAACCGGACAAGCAACATTGTCACCTGTGGTGTAAACAACCACAGATCTACAAGGGAATTCTTTGTTGGGAGTTTATGTAGTCGGAATCATTTCAATAATTGGAAAATAAACTTAAAACAGTGTTACCTGTAGCGTAAAATGCCTCAAATCTACAAGGGAATACTTTGTTGGGAGTTTATGTAGTCGGAATCATTTCAATAATTGGAAAATAAACTTGAAACAGTGTTACCTGTAGCGTAAAATGCCTCAAATCTACAAGGGAATACTTTGTTGGGAGTTTATGTAGTCGGAATCATTTCAATAATTGGAAAATAAACTTAAAACAGTGTTACCTGTAGCGTAAAATGCCTCAAATCTACAAGGGAATACTTTGTTGGGAGTTTATGTAGTCGGAATCATTTCAATAATTGGAAAATAAACTTAAAACAGTGTTACCTGTAGCGTAAAATGCCTCAAATCTACAAGGGAATACTTTGTTGGGAGTTTATGTAGTCGGAATCATTTCAACCATTGGAGAATAAACGTACAATTGTGTATTCTCATTTTACCTAGGTAAGCAAAATTGTGAACATATGACGTTTACCCACCTTGAACAGAAAGGAGCAGTGTTCTTTAAGACGACAGTAGGACTAAACGCAGTTACGTTCAGCATGTGCTAACGTTCAGTATGTTTCAACAGTGCTATTATGTTCAATATCATCATATACGAGTGCTATCGCCCTTTAAAGACTTGCGATCACGTTCAGTGTCAACATCTGAGAAATGCTTACTGTTACGGTTGGAACCTGACCACAGGGGGAAGTTAAAAAGTTAATTGCTGAATGTGGCATTCTGATCAAGAGACATGGATGTGAAGATGTTTTAGGACACAGACTTGGTATTTGTGCAGTTCAAGGAGAGGGTAGACAGAAAGAAAACATCACCAGGAGAACATGATACAACAGCACTCCAGTTGTTACTTCTCGATTCCAATGGACAAGAGGACAAGACCGGTCATCTGAGTTTAGCTGAGGGGTATACTACGAAGCGAGGTAACTGGCTTATCGAGGTAACTTCAGGAGTAACTTAGTGACGTCGGGTGTAATTTCCCGATTAACCCGTACTACGAAAGGTGAATGTTTTACCCGAGGTATGCTGTCATGGCAATATACGGTGCGTCTCCAAACTGCTCGGAGCAGGTTACCTTTGTAGTTACCTCGATGTTACCCTATAATGGCACGGCCCCTCCGCCCACAATTTTGTCGGGGAAAATGACAGCACATTTGGAAGACCCAATCGACATTGGCGAACGAATTGTGAGAGGCTCACTCCGCATGGGTGTTTAGAGACCGTACAAACCTCTAACTTACTCCGAATCGAATATATCGATTCTCTCAACGGAGGAAATTCTGTATCTTTTCCGGCTTCTAGGGCCAGACGTCTCCAATATCACTCGCCAGAATAATGCCCTTTCTGTTGAACAGACAGCGTGTGCCTTGCTGTGCGACTTTTTGCTGAACATCTGAGCAATAATTCCTTTTGCCTTTCAGTTCGCAAGGTGGTACTTGCTCTCATTAAACTGCTGGGTGCGTTTGTTGTGTTCCCAGGCCAAATAAGCGTTCAAAAGATCAAAAAGGCTATTTAGGCAATCATAGGTTATTCGTATTGTGAAAAAATGTGTCTATTATTAATATGCATAGACTGGGCATATGTACAGAACACATTTTTGTCTGTAGGAATCCCGTGGGTAATTGGTGCGATTAACTGTACACATCCCTATTAGAGTGCCTCTGGGAGAACATGATTTTACAGCATCAATGTTCAGGTATTTGATCATATCATTTGATCTGACATGTTGTCCACTGTACAATTATTTATTCTTGACAAGACAATGAGAGGTGTTCAGCACATTAGGTGGCAATATTCATTTTCATTTTCAATGTCAGTATGTTGAAACGGCATGAAATCCTGTGTTAGATGACGTGATCACCATTTAACGGTGACTAGTCTGTGGGCCAGGTGGCCTGGGTCGGTGCATGATTCACCAATTTAACAGGAATCCTCTCATGGTCAAAGATTCTAACAAGGTAAGACAACCACAGGCTGGGTGTTTTGTTAAAGCACTTTGTGACAACTGCTGATGTAAAAAGGGCTTTATAAATACATTTGATTGATTGAACCCTATATTCCCCACATCATCCTGTTCTGTGACAATTTCTTTCTATCTTCCCAACGGCATTTTGATGACCTGCTGCTTGGGAACAGAGGGTTCCCATGTCTGCGTTACCTGATGACCCCCAATCACAACCCCCAAACAAGGGAACAGATTAAATATAATGTGGCTCACAGCAACACAAAGACCAAGATGGAGATGATATATGAGATTTGTGGTCATCCACGCTTTGCTGGTCTGCAAGGCTTGCACTTTTTGCCATGTTCCAGTTTTTCTATTTCACGTTTAAGTTTCTTTATTTCTGGACTTTTTCTTCTGGCAGTCAAGCTCAAGCATATGCTTATAGAGCGACTGCACATTTTCAGGTCCAGCCTGTAAAGCGAAACGCATTGCGAGAACAAACATGGCATACAGGATTCAGCATCATTAGTGTTACATATTGTCATTATGAGCGATTCTTTAGATAAAAAAAAGCTACCCTTTGGGTTTTGTGTGAGGCCTGACAGACAATAGCCATGGGTGGGGAGAGCGGTGGATTTAGCTTCCCCGAAAATAATGCAATTGCCAACTGACCAAATGTTTGTTATCTTGAACGTTCATTCTCATTCAATAGATGTATGACTATGCATATCAGCTCAATACATGGCATAGCCTAGTATTAGCCTATGTTAGTCATCATGTAATAGACATGAAACTACTGTACAAATGATGAGGCAGGTCAACCTGTATGTGTGTGTCAGACACGGCTGCCATCCACACTCAAGTCGTCCCGTGCAAAAAATAAAGAGGAAAGCTGTTCAATTGTGTCAAGACATCAGCATTGATGAATCCAGAGAACTCCTCTATGATATCCACTCTTTTCTCAGACAAGAGGCGTGCTGGAGCAGATCAGTAGTATCCCCATTAACTGTACATGAGACAAGCATGTGAACTAAATACTAAAGTTACAGAAAGTCTGATAGGAACAGTAGACTATTGGACATATTTTCTTCCTTGATAATTAAGCAAGGTAAAATAAAACAGATTTTTCGGAATCGGAAATGAAGGTAGACATTGGCGTTTACGTTAGAGATCAGACATCATCTCATAACATTTAAGCAATTTGGAGATTAAGAGCTTTTTAATAGCCAACAATACATAGAATTCCCTTTTAACATCCTGTGTGTTGGAGAAATTCATACAGCTTCAGGTAGAATGAGTAAATATACCTCCCACTACAACACACTTAATTTTTGTCACAGGACTGATAATTATGTATAATATCAACGTGCAAAAGGATTCCGTTTTCCAACATTTGAATTGAGAAAGTGTGATCATAACTATTAGCAAAACACACTAGACGTCCTATGCCTCCAGCATGTTAACAGTGTACTTTCATTTTAGGCTATTGATGTTACATTTTAATTTTATTATTTGGTCAGTTGGAAATTTGGAATGGTGTTTTGCTATGTACAGTGTTATCTAACAAGGGGTTGAATAGGTGTAGAATTGTTTACCAACGCATTTGGCAATGGTAAACTCATCAGCACACAATGTAGCAAATAGAAAAAGCACTTTGTGTTCACTTACAGAACATACAGTTGTGGTCAAAGGTTTACATGCTTGTAAACCACATGGATGTCATGGAAGTATGAGTTTCCAATATTTACTACATCTCTTTCTCATTTCTCCTTTTTCTGTGATGAATCATTGGAGCACATACTCCTTTGTCACAGAAAACAGTCATGGAATGTGGTGTGGAATGTGACTTTATTATGGCAGAATATTATCTTCTGAAAATGTGACCAAGTCAACTGGGTCAAAAATATACATACACCAGTCTGGTTCAGTTCATATAGTGTGGTTCAGAGCATTGTAAAGTCGAGTGACAGAGAGGTGTGGGGCAGCAGCTTGATTAATTCACTGAGAAGCATATGTTGGCCTAGTTTTCTAGTTCTCATAGACTGTTGTAAAACAAATCTGTTAAGCCCCGCAATTTCATTAGGCATTCAACCAACCTTCCAACCAACCGCCATTAATCCAAATAGTATTCTGTACACTTTAACTCACCTGCACAGCGGTTGTACCCGTGGGTTGTATGAGTCAACAAGTGCATCACTACTACGCAGGTAGACTTGCAGTCCGTGAGCATTGGTTTCTGTAGAATACGGCCCTCTAAACGCACCGCAACAAAAATCTGAATCTTCACATAAACTCTGTCGTTATTGTGGATTTAACGGAAGTTTTTTTAATGTTTATTTCACGAGAGCAACATTCTGCGGTGAGATTCGACTGTCAGCGACCTACCGTATCGGATCTCATATACAACATGCGTTTGCCGCAGCTGCCCACAGGTGTTGTACCACACAGACTGTATCTAACAACTTAAAAGCATTTTAACCATGTCTTATGTAATTCCCCATGTCTTATTCAATTGACTTATGGCACTACACCCAGTTCATGGAAACAGTTAAATATCATCACATTTTATACATTCACTGGAAAGGCCTGGAGCTAACCATGCAAGTAGTATCACCTAATGGTGCTCTGTCAATAGGCTTACTAGCTAATATTTAAATGACCAAAAACAATATTTTCAGCCCGTTCAAATTTGCATATGTTATGGCTTTAGTTGGCTTTTTGCTTGAGGGTGACACTTTCAATAGGATCCTGTTTTTTAATGTTATCTCTTTTGAACTGGCACCATGAAAGTGTTCTGTAATTCTTATTGAAACAGATTTGAGATCTTACTTTTCAATAAAAGGTAGACCTCCCTATTCAATCTCCTAAATCTTGTAGAAAGTGTTTTTCAAAAACTCAACACTGCCTACCACCAAAACAACTGTATCTCAACAGTCAACCATGGTGGCAGGTCTTTCAAGATCTGGGCCTGCTTTTCCTCCTCTGAAACTGGTCAGCTGAATATCATTAAGGGAACCTTGAATTTCTGAGTTATACCGCAAGATACTTGAACAAAAAGCCAGGGCATCAACCAAAGAGCTAAAACTGGGCCAAAATTGGTCTTCCAACAAGAACATTACATTCAAAAGGCATTCAAGCAAGTCTGCCAAACAATGGACTTCCATGGGTGTGGGCTTTGGCAGTGCTGTGTCATGTCAGTAGAGTGAAACTATCTTGTGTGGTTTGTCTACCAAATAATGAAGTGGGAGAAGTGGGCCAAAATCCCTTGAATAAAACCTCTGCTGATTGGTGTTTATAGGAGATGTTTATTCCAAGTTATCATTCTGCCGTCCTTAGGACGTGACCTTACAAGAATCATCAGCAATAATAGCCTTGTTGCATCGTAGTGTGGACTTGTGTTGACTCTCTTCTAAAGCAACACAGAGATGTTTATTTTGGGGAACGTGCCTAGCCGGCAGCAGATTTGCATTGAGCAAGAAACAGTTCCTGCAATGCGTGTTTGGATAGAAAGAGCCAAGCATGACATCCATCAACACAACAACCTGCATTGTTGTAAGACACCAGGGTGTGGGCAACTCCCAGTCCGGCATTGTTCCAGTGTTGTTGTTTCTCTGTTGAGCCTGAGGCTCGGTTATTAATCCATGGCACACACGTCTGCTTCCCTATTTACAACACAGAAAAGCTACAAAGGGGTGCCAAGGCTTCACACGGGTTTACTGTAGTGTACGCTGTTTGAACGCTGTGTGCGTGTGTGTGTGTACATGCATGTCTGTGTGTGTGTGTCCTAGTCATCAAATCGAGCGTGTATGCATGCGCGTGCGTGTGTGTGTGTGTGTGTTGAAATGCTTGTGCATTACCAAGAGCGTCTGTGGAATCTGTTGACACTTTTGAGAATCACTCCTGGAACAGGCCCAATTAGAGCTGTTGGCTGATCCAACAGGTAAGACATGTGCCGCAACGACCCAACTTCAGAAACAACAAGTCACACCGGTACATGTCCCAATCAGCCATTGTACTCGGGCATGTGAAAGGTGGCAGCGGAATTACTCTGCCCGGGTTGTGACAGTGGCGATTTGTGCAGGAACGCGAGAAGGAACCCGACCGGCATGCTTTACCGATTGTCCGCAGGAATCACTTGCAGGAAATGTGTGTGTGTTGCCACACACCCTGAGGGAGAGTTACTTAGCAATGGCCGAGCAGATCGTGTGAAGATAGAGGAGGTTAGGGGCGTGGCGTGGTGACGTCACTTAAAAGTACGTTGTCCGAGAGAGAGGGGGCCGAGACGCTTTGCCCTCGGAAGGATGGAGTCAGCCAGGGCAGGAGCTTGACGTTTCGGACATATCTCATATGAATGCGTGTTCATACCCTTGGTTCGATACTTTCTAGCGGTGCGTATGGAGGCCTTTAAGTCTTCTTGGTGATGCCAAGAACCGTTTTGCACACTTGGATTTGTGTTCGGAGATCCTCTCGTGCTATGTCCGATTGGATAGGGAATGCCTGAAATGGGATCTTTAAGTCGCCCCCCATATCTTCTATAGAATTTGAGTCTGGGCGTAGGCTGGGTCATAAGAAGGGTTTACGATCACATTCTGCCCAAACAAAAAACTGGTCCGCAGGAACAATTCCTTACTGCTGACAATAATCATTCCCGTACAAACACAGGAAAAGGCGTCTCTATGTAGCCAACGGATTAAGGTGGACCGTGGATCTCCAATTCCTGACACCCATCAGTCGTGCAGTTCGGTTCCACCTTAACAAGGCTTGCTTTCAGGGTCAAAGGCACTGAAGTCACTTGTCTCCCAGCTCAGGCAGTATCAGTAGCAGTCAGTACAGTAGTTATCACTACTGGATGTGTGTCTCTCAGGAGTCAGGCTGCATGATGGGAAGAGGTGGCTCCTTCTCCAGGCTGATCTTACATTCCACATCCTCCTCAACAGGGACATAGAGATTCCCTATGAAGGTCTGGAACACAGAGAATAAGGAGGAGTGTGTTAGTTTTTTTTTTTGTTGGGATGTTTTTTCGCATTCCATAAAATGTCGTCTTAAATCCTTCATGCTAATTTCTTCTTGACCTGGGAAGTGATTGACAGGGAGATGTCAGTTTGTCAGAGAGGATGGAGGAGAGAAAAGGCAAGGGGTGAGGAAAGGGATTGAAAGGGTTTGAATGCTCACACGTATGCATGTTTGTATGTGTCTGAACATTAAATGTACATGGGTTTGGGTTTAGTCATAACGGTCTCCAATGCCAAGCAACAGGAAGTTTAGTATCTACTGACTACAGTACATGCTGATAATCAAGCAATATCCCAGCAACAACACAGATTCCTACTGTAAGACCAGACTCTTACTGTTACACTGGTGATGATGAAAGACTTCAGAGAATGTTGCTTTTCTCACCTTCTGTTCCTTACTGCTGTTCAGAAGGTCCTTGAAAATCAGTGACGGCTGTGGAATCTCTGGAAAAAGGTATTCTCTGTGCCTGGAACAGATGTTAAGAAATGAGCCCAAAATTCTACCAAAACCAAATAACCAGAACTAATTGTAAATATTTTCTACCATTTGTATGTCTCTGAACACTATCTATGAATTGTTACATGAAATAAAGGATTTAGTGACGCTGGAGTGCAAACCCAACACACACATACACTCAGACACAGTCAGAATGCAGACCCATTTATATAGAGGCGGTTGACGTACTTCATAAAACAACAAAGAAACAGGATGACGAATAAGAACAGTGAGGCTGGAATGACGATGGAAATCACAGTAATCACCCACTCGTCCTCACCTGAGAACAATCCAGAACATCAGTGGGAGGGCATTTATTAGAAACTTAAATAGCGTTAAAAAAAACGTACTGACTATATTTAACAACATTTAATATACAACAAAGTCCTATATTATATTCTTTTACTCTTGTATTTGCTAAATTTAGTATAAGTGTCGATGGCAATACAATAAGTAGAGAAAGTAAAGAAATTAGAAGGTAGTAAGAAAGGAAAAATTACCATAAATATACACTTTGCTCCAGTCACTTTCTCCCTTCCCACAGCCGTCGGAATACACAGCTTTAACTTGGACTCTGTACAGGCACCTTGGGTCATATGGTATGTTCTCTGTTGATTGTTTCAATCCTACCTTACTCTAAAAGAAACATACACAAACCAGGCTAATTGTACACATCTGTATCTGTTGTTCAGTGAGACCAACCTGTATAAACCTGTGGCGGTGAGTTACACTTAAATATGAAACTACAGCAAACAACACTGGGAAGCAGAACAGACACTTTTAAGAATGTGTGCTGAAGGATCTTGTCAGGATGGAACGGTTCCCATAAACAAATGTATCTACATATGACATATGCAGGCCTTACCAGAGTCTCTTGACACCTGCTGTAGTTTAAGATGTAATCCCAGCAGTGGGGAAGACCTAAATTTGGAGGGTCCCATTTCAAAATGAGATTGTTCCCCTCCTTTGTGATGTTGACTTTGGGGGCCTTAGGCTTGGCTGAAGAGAATCAAACAGAAAGTATAACAATAAGTATTGAAAGTTTTGGTTATATTAACCTTATTGCATACTTGAGAGAATAGTGGTATCATTTTAATATCCTGAAGGTAAACCGCTTCCCAAAAGGAAAACAAGACTTTGTCTTTACTTGCAGAGTAAAATAGGTTGAATGCATTCAAGTCATCTGTTGATGATACACACTGATGAGCCAAAACATTATGACCATCTGCTAATATACAGTTGGTCTTCCAATTGCCACTAGAACAGTGCCAACCTGCCATGGCATTGACTCTACAAGACCTGTGAAGGTGTGCTGTGGTATCTGGCAACAAGACATTAGCAGCAGAACCTATAAGTCCTATAGGTTGTAAGGTGGAGCCTCTGTGGATCTGACTTGTTGCTCCATCACAGATGCTAAACTGGTTTGGGATTTGAGGAATTTGGAGGCGAGAAACCTGGAACTCTTCCTCATGTTCCTCCAACCATTCCGGGGCACTGTATGCAGTGTGGCAGGGCACATTATCCTTCCGAAAGAGGTCACTGCCATCAGGGGAAACCATTGCCACGAAGGCGTGTACCTGGTCTGCCAGGTCCACAGGAATGCTTGGACCCAGGCTTTCCCAGCAGAACATTGTCCAGGGCGTCACAATGCCTCCACTGGCTTGTCGTCTTCCCACAGTGCATCCGGTTGCCATCAATTCCCCAGGTTAACAAGAAGGGTCTGTAGCCCGCAGCAGGAAAGATCATCATTGGCATCCTGACCAGTCTGTGGCTATGCAGCCCAATACACGGCAGGATGCAATGGGTGCACTGTGTGTGGTGACACATTCCTCATGTAACCATCAGTGGGTGCACTGTGTGTGGTGACACATTCCTCATGTAACCATCAGTGGGTGCACTGTGTGTGGTGACACATTCCTCATGTAACCATCAGTGCCATTTTCTGTGACTTGTGACACAGAAGACCTTCTGTCGGTTTTCGGACCAGATGGGAAAGTCTTTGTTTCTCTTGTTCAACTATGAAATTTAGGCCCCTAGTATCCAGACCTTGACATGTGCCCTTGCTAGGAGATGATCATTGTCATTCGCTTCACTAGCTTATCAGTGTACAACAACATTTATATTGAACTGTTAACAGGGTAGTTCCGGGTTTTATCTATCTTCTAGAGTTGGACAAGGCAACATGTCACCGACAAGCAATGATGCATCGCACCCTTGGATAAATCAGTATAATCTTAAAAATTATCTGTATGAAAAAGCACTATGAAAAAGCACATAATTTAACCAAAGTAAAGAAATAAACTGGCCAGTTGAGCCTAAAATGTTAGGTTTATTTATGAGATTTCTTTCCCTGAGAATGTGCACCAAATGTCATCACTCAAGTCAAAAAAGTCCAAATGTAACTTGTCATTAAAGCGATATCCTGTGATTGAGATGAATGCTTTTGAATACATTTAATTTTGAGAGTTTTGTGAATCCTGTGTCTGTATGGTAAATCATTCTAAATGATGTCAGTGTTGCAGACAGTCAGATCCAAAGTCCCCTACCTGAATTAAATCTTAAGAGACAATAAATTGTAGATATTAGTTTGATAATTATGTTTCTCTGTCAGGATATTAATTTGTCTTTGCACAATTTCCTGGGCTAGATCTAGGATGTCCCTGCCCAAAACCCAATCTATTGTTTAAGAGAATGTGTCAAAGTAAATCTTACCATTATGTCTTGGATGCACCAGAAATGTATTTCTTACAGACAAGCCATTAAGAGTCCCATTAACCTGGAGGTAGACCTCATGATCAATTAAGTCTCCTCTCAGGTGACATCCAGTCCTCTCACCAGCCGTGTACAGGTAAACACTGCATACTGCTGTGTCTTCTTTACCAGAGTACCTAAAACATTAGGTAGAAAAGGGATGAAAATCCTCCGCTGAATGGAAGTAGCTGGACTGTTCAAGACACTGATAATAAACACTGCTGAGTGAAAAACTGACAGACACTAAGACATTGACATCTTATATTTAGAAAGTTGAAAAACAATGAAAACATGATTACACATAATCTACACATGAATACACATAATCTACACATGAATACACATAATCTACACATGAATACACATAATCTACACATGAATACACATAATCTACACATGAATACACATAATCTACACATGAATACACATAATCTACACATGAATACACATAATCTACACATGAATACACATAATCTACACATGAATACACATAAT